>JBAHVQ010230740.1:0-10290 GCA_036872915.1 Nanipora kamurai
ATAAAAGCTAATTACACACTACGTTGCCCTCGGTCATCATACTATTACAAACTAATAGCATGACATGTCGGGAAATTAGTGATTAAATGCCTCCTCGGGCTCGGAGGTTTGTGAAATTTCCACAAACCTCCCTCGCCTTTTGGGGTATTTAATCACTAATTTCCCTCTTGTCATGCTATTACTTATAATTAACTAATGTGGACAAATACTCGTGGATATCAATCGTACGGCATTGCAGGAGAAATTAAAGATGACGTCAAAGAGTATTATGGCAAGGATTTGAAGAGTAAAGAGGATTTCAAGATAAGCGCTTGTGTTCAAGCAGGCTATGTTACCAAAGAAGTCAACGAGACTTTGAAATTGTGCCACGAGGAAGTGTTGTCCAGGCAGGTTTTAATTTTGGTTTTGTATTTGTTCTTCAAGGGTTAGATGGTTGTACAGGTAATGCCGTGTTTAAAGTTTGAATTACATTCTTCTCCATCGCTTTTGGACGGCAATTCTTGTAACAATCCCAGCATTTCGTGTTCTGGTTTGCGCTATCACTTCTGCGGTTGCCACCGATTATCGCTCGTGACATTTTATTCATTCTCATGTGTTGCTGAGTAAGGGATAAATACCGAGAACGGAGGTATTCAGGGATATTCAGGAAAGGTATTAAGAAGAATCAAATGATCCTTTCTTCCTCTTTTTTTCCTTCTCGTTAATCGCTCTATGTTATCATATCTATTTTCGTAATCGTTTAAGATATATGACCTGAACACCTGTATTCATATATGCTCTGATGATGTTACGTGTAAAGTGACGAAACGTTACCTGTAATAAAATATTTTCTAATTCATGAGTTGTAATGCATGCACTATGCCTTTTAAAAATTATTTGCTGGGCAATTACATTCATAAGAACACTCCATACCTGTCAAGTTTGAATTACAATATGCATATTCTTGTGATGAATATAAATGCCCAGCATAAAATACAGAGGAAAGGCATGATTAACTACTTCCTGTCCATATAGGTCCTTAGTGACCTATGGGGACTTAACTATTTAACTCTGGCTAATGCTAGATGATTTTACTCATCTAGAGGAAAGTCAACAGACAGGAAAGAGTTAAAGGAAGAAAGGTTTGAAAACTGTAGTGTGGGTTGGGCAATGAAGCAAAGAGTGATGCAAGGAAAGGAAGACAAGTTTTCTGAATTGAATTCGAACTTGTAGAAAATCTGAGCTAGTATAAGGTAGTGAAAAATAAATGAGGCACTTAGGAACAGTAGATGGCTTGATAGGAGACAAAAAAGTTAAGGAATGTATTCCCAGTGGTCTGAGATTGCACGTAGTTTATAAATTTATGTGTCAAGGCTACAGAGCCTTGTATGTTGGTGAAACGTTCCGGCACATCCACACACGCATTTCAGACCACAAGGGAATCTCAACCCTTACTGGCAAAAAACTCAAAAACCCTTCTCCAACTGCTATTCCATCGCACCATTTAGCTACTGGACACCCTGTCTCTTCCAACAATATTAAGATCATTTGCTCCTGCTCCTTTGAATCTGAATTACTTTTATGCGAAAGCCTAATGCTAACATCAGTTTAGTGCCACTCTATTTTGATCCAGCTTTCACATCTCAATTCATTCTTGCATAGTTATAGATCATTGCTTTGCTCCACTGTAACTTATATTTTTATCCTGACTTTCCATTCGTTAATGCCTGCAATTAATATGCCATTTCTCTATATTATCGTCATATATATCCTTGTTGTTTAATCATGCCTTTCCTCTGTATTTTATACTGAGAGAGGTGAGATTCATCAAAATGGAATGCAAGTAACTAGAAATTCATGATGAAATTCACAGTCATCTAGACAGCTCAAATTTTTTTTTAGCACCATGGTAAAAAGCAAAATTTTTATTGGCACAGCTGGTCATATGTAGTTATGGTAATGAAGGGTTGTAATAGATGGCACAATTGAAAATGCAGAATGAAACATCTGGAATACATGAAACAGCTGGAAATTTAAAAAAAATTTTTTTTTTTCATTCTTTTTAGTGTTTTTAAAGTTTGGAGTGTTTACAATTATACAAATAACTAGATTTACATTTTCTACACACATAAAAATGCACATTTTGTTTTTACCTGTGAACAGATGTGAACAAGGTTGAGCTAGCCAGCTTGAACATGGATGGCATGTTCAAGCACTAATCATGATTAAGGTTAATTACCTTTTATAATACAATGGGGCCCTGGTCTGCACATGTCATCATAGCCATCATCTTGGTTGAACCACTGAACTCTGTATAAACTGGAACGTTGACTCCGGTCAATAAGTCAATCAAAAAGTGAAGCCAAAAATGGCCAATATGGAGGCCCGTTGATCGTTCCCTGCAGCCCCCCTCGAGTTTAGTCGTTAGTGTTTAGTCCTCTCAGAACAATTTACAAGTGCAGTTCCATGGGTTTCTGAGCAGCATAGAACTCCCTACATAGCCGTGTCTTAGATTTGAACCTTCCTCCAGGAAGTCGTAATAAGTATTTGGTGTCCAGGGGGTTAGTTGTAGGGTTGGGATTTGGATTGATCTTTGGGTTGGGATTCTAGGTTAGAGTTATTGTTTCTGTTAGGGACTGGTTCTAATTAATGAGACCGCGTGAGGGACTCAACCAGACAGGCCCCATGTCGACTATTTTTGGCTTCACTTTTTAAGTGGTAATCAGCCTTCCAGTTTATATAGAGTTCAAGAGGTTGAACTTCATCAAATGAATCTTATAACATAGATGTAATATAGCACTCTCTCTGATTGGCTGCCGTGCTTGCTTTATTTCTCGACGCAGCAAGCGAAAAACGGCCTGAAAGCATTATGTTCGAAATTTTTAGCTTATGTTTGAACGAAGTAAGTTTAAACCAGCCAAACGAAGCTTGTTTTTCGTTATTTTGGCTCTGATTATATGTTATAAAAGAAATGGTTCTTGATTCGGAGTGCTCTGTATTGAGTCATGGATGTACTTCGGAAGTTGGGAGAGGACTAAAAAATCTAGAGTCGCTCTCGGCTATCGCCCCGAGTAACTCGTACGCTTTGTTCGTAATCTCCAAAACTCAATGGAGCATATCAAATCATGAACCATTTCTTTATTATTAACTTCTATTAAGTGAGCAACGACGTATTATTGACCTTTGAATTGTATGGGATTGATTGCAAACCTGTTATTAATTCGAGGAACAGTATATGGGTTTTCTTCTTGGTTTTTTGGAGGAAAAATGACGTTTCGAGTGAAGGTCCTTCGTTTCACTCCGACGAAGGCCAACGATGGGCCTTCGCTCGAAATATCAGTTTTTCTCCACCTAAGCTCCGGCAGTTTCCCAACCCATTTAGTCTTCTTTACATAAGTCGTTAAGATTCCTGTCGTGTAATTCGTGTGCCACGTGATACTTATCCAAAATTATAAAGAAAATTTTCGGTACTGAAAGGATTCTTTTTGAAGTTAATACCGTGTATCCACCGAAGGCAATTCTCTGATTTTTAGATATTATGGTTGTGGAGTCGTGTTTCCTCCATTGCTCACTGGACTAAGTGTATTAGATCTTGGCAGTGGCGCAGGACGAGACTGTTTTATACTTAGTAAGCTTGTTGGAAAAGATGGTTTTGTGACTGGAGTTGATATGACACAAGAGCAGGTAATGTTTGTTCAAAAAAAGGAATTCACTAAATTACAACAAGATAAGTATCTGAGAAAGCTGTGGGTTTGAGGTTGCGCTCATTTTCCCCTGATTGTTGTCGTTACTATTTCCGGGCCCATATACTGCAAGGTATGGGAAACAGGTGGAGTTGGAAACCACGCCATAAGAGGGAGGATTCGATTACTTTTGTACCTTTTTTAACTCCTTTCCGGCAGCACCAATCTTCCATTATTTTACTTTGGCTAACGCCAGACGATTTTACTCCTCAAGGGGAGACATTAAGTCGCGAAAGCGTTAATCCATTATATTGCTGGATTCTGACACTCGAAAATTTCTTTCACCAATTATAAATATTATTGGATAGCCTGGCGTAATGTCTCTTAAACCGAGGTTGCGCGACGACGCTTTCTCCATTAAACTTTATATGTACCGAAACGACGACTCCAGTCAACAATTAGACATAAAAGAGAAGCCAAAAATGGTGGAAATATGGGACTTTTTTGGCGGTGTTACACTATTACAATTTTTCATGCAAATACTAATTATCTTGCAATTTTGTTGCAACACAAGTTGCACGACGAGGTGTGGCACGTGTAGCGAAGTGTAGCATGGTCAAGTCCCAAAATATTTTTGTTGCAACAAGCGCTGCATGCACGAACTAGAATCAAGTTCTTCTCGCAAGGATTGTTGCAACGCTTCAGCAGATTTTTAACCAGTTGCATAGTAGAACATGCTTCATGCAACTTGTGTTGTAATGATTTTACTAATCAACCTATCAAATACTCATAAAAACTGACCTACATGTATCTCAGAGTCCTTTGCTCTTATATTTGAGGCACGTTGCAAGAGAAATTGCCGGGTGTAACATCCCAATCTTTTATCTTTCTGAAGGTAAACATTGCCTGTGGATACATCCCCTATCATATGGAAAAATTTGGCTATTCCAAGCCAAACGTTCAGTTCAAACTTGGATACATCGAAAACCTTAAGGAGGCTGGGGTTGAAGACAACAGTTGTGACTTGATCATGTGAGTTTATGGCAGTGTTGAAAGTAATCATTTCAAAAGTAACGCGCTACTTTATAATTAGCTCATCATTTTTCCGAGTAATTACCTCGTAATTAATTACTTATACAAAGCATTTTTACTTAGTCTCCTCATATTGGAATGACAACGGACATGACGGCCATGTTGATGTACCTAACGAAAGAAGACTTTTAAAATTATTTTGCTGAGGAACACCAGTATGGTGGCTGTGACGTCATTATTCTGCCAGAGGACGTTTTCTAGAATCAATTACATAAAATTTGGTGTAAGACGTTACTATCCAAGACGAATGGACTCTAAAATTGCCAATTACGTTTTTACTTTCCCAATGATTACTCTTCCGTAGTTGGTATTGATTCCGCGGTTAGTTCGGTCATTTGAAATTTTTCTAAAGTGACAAGACTGACTCTGCTCGCTAGCTGTCGGACTTTATGCGAGTACAAAAATAAGTATCTCGTTGTTGGTTACATTTTTTCGCGCCTTCACCTGATTCGCCAAGCTACTTAACATTCCGAATTCAGGTCTTCCATCTGATACGTCTGTCAAATTGACCACTCCAGAAATGTCGGGAAGACTGGGTCCAGGCGTCAGGTGGTAAGCATTCTGGCATATTTTGTGTGAACAAATTTTCAAAATGAAGTCCATGGTGGCGTCGTGTTTTGAGTAAAGCCGATTGTTTCCAGCATTTAAAATGCCTGAGAATATTAATTACTTCGTATCGTATTGTCAGAAGATAGGATACGGCTTTACTCGTGAAACTAACTACTTGATAAGTCCCGGTTTTCTGCTACTGGTTTTTTTTTCCGTCTTTATAACAACCATCTTCTGAGCTGGGGGAACAGTGCATTCTTTCAGACAGACCTGAGGATGCCTTACCCCCTGTATCTCATCTTCTAGGAAAGCTTTTCTCTCTTTCGTACTGAAGTTCCCATCTCGAATTTCCCGTGTCCACCCAAATGATCCTAGAATCGAAACCTTTGCGAAGTAACATTCGTACTCAGGCTACGCGAAGTTTCTGGAGTGGTCAATTGAAACGACTTTTCTTTTTTCTTTATCTTATTTTTGTTCTGCAGAAAATTAATTCATAATGAGTAACTGAAGTTATTTCGGCAATTTTGTTATAATTTTGCTGTCTTGACTTACTTATAAAGTCAAGTATATTTGCATAGTTAATCCCATGACCTCTGTGTAACTTAAGGAGGCTTCCAAGGGTAAATTGTATGAGGAAACTGGTAACTAAATATGGCCGGCACGCATGCGTAGATAGTGATCTTGCCGAATCGTTATTCTATCACGACAACGCCGTCCGCGTCACTACGAATGGGAAATTGCTGGATGTTTGCTTTGGTTGATTTCTTTTTAACTTGGTAACGTGGGCAAACAGAGTAAGCTCAATAACGTATCCAATTTTGAAAATTTTTCATTGGACAGAATTTTTTAAATTCCACTAAATCTATTGCAAAAACTCTACCTTTACAATCTGCACTGATATTTTGATATTTTATTCTTTAGTGGAATATTCAACCTCATACCAATTTTCAGAAAAATTTACCGAAAAAATCCGAAGATAATGTGTCTTAAATGTGATAATCGTGAAAATATGCCGATGTTCCAACACTATTATTACCATCTTAACAACCGAGAATTGCACAATTCGACAAATATCTCTCGTTTATCATGTTCTTTCTACAGTTAGAAATGCCCATAAATGGAGACCGTACTAATTGCGTCCGGTAAACATAGAAACTGTAGGTAGCCACCTAAAGGTACAGTTTCACAGATGTTTTGGAAGTTTCACAAAATTTGAAACCAAGAAAAGTAAATATTGCAGACAATTGTGAAGCGTCCTGTGACCAATTATTTTAATGCGAGGTTTCGGCTGCCTAAGCTGTGGTCTTCGACGGGTAACAAATAATAAAAAATTGAAGAGGTGAGATACATATAAATATGTGCGGGATGACGTAACAAAAAGAGATAGATACGAAATATAGTAACGTAAACGACAAATCAGGCATGCATTGACGATAAAGAGCCTAGAGTAACATTGTTTGCGTAAAAGAAGTGAATATTGTTGAGGTAGCGGCTTCTAGTTATTGTCGGCTCCATCAATCGTTGCGGTATTCCGTGATTCAAGCATTTTTCTTATGCGTTCGCGTCATTTGTCGATTATATGTCCATTTTTTAAGTCAATGGTACGTGTGCGTGTGTGAGTCCATGCATGGTTGGCGATATTCGAATTTTTAGCAAAGTATTTCGCATTCCGCTTCCTCGATAGTTTTAAGAAAAGTAAACTTGGAAAACACAAGTTAAACTAAACTGTGAATTTACGAGGACCCAAGTGATTAGTCTGTATATACGAATTCTTCATAAGTGAAAAATATGGCACATTATTTATAATAAAGAGAACAAAATTAGTTCATGTTACGTAAAACTATACAGCGTTTAACATTTGGAATTGGGCGAGCGGGAGATGCGATGAATCTCCTGAAGGGCACACTCATAAGCAGACTGGAAAAAAATGTTCTCTGAAAAGGGAGATAAATACTTACTACGAACTTAATTAGAAATCGGTAATCGGTAAAGAAATTAAAAAAAAAATAAAAGAAAATAGTATATGTCATAGAATAAATGAACATTGCACTATAGTGATTAAATGAAAAGCATGATTTTTAGCATTTTGGTTTGCGTACAGACTTTTCGCTCCTAGAGTGCTCGTCCAATAAAACCCAAGAAATACTGCCCACCATTAAGACAAAATCTTCGTCGATTATCCAATTAAAATGCAGTTATTTTTGCTCTCTTTAATGTAAAGAAAGTGATTTATTACTTTGAATATAACTGGTAATTGTAAATGTCACATCATTGGTTTACGATGATTTTATTGATGATGTTGGTACTGGTCGCAACTAAGATTTTTGAAGTAAGCTGAGTGTTATCCGTTGTTACTCTTTGTTTAGCTCCAATTGTGTCATAAATCTTTCATCTGATAAGCCAGCTGTGTTCAAAGAAGCTTACCGAGTTCTGAAGGTATTGAAACACTAGAGGTACATGTAGTTGCTCGTGGATATATGTGGGCTGTAACTCCTCAGCCCTCTTTAAAAGACGAAAAGTCAATAAGAAACACTCCCAAAACTTGCGGGAAATTGACAGAGTGGAATTAAGTTTGGGAAAGTTTAATCCGCTGAAGAACAAAAATTTGTGCAAAATTCGGGGAAGTTTCGCTCCCATCCCAAGCTGAAGTGGGTTCGTTACGCCCCTAGGGAGCAGCATATTTTAACCAATTCCTGCCCGGATTTTACCGAATTCTCGAGGAATATTCTGTATGTTCCGCGTAACCTCAGGCTTCACATACTTACGAAAATAAATTTGATTTTTTCCCCAGTGTCAAATACTTTATATGACAGCTCATAGAAGAGGCGGACATGTACTGGTATTACATTTAAAAATGTTCAAATCATCTTTAAAAAAAAGATAAATAAACAGGAGTAGGACTTTTATGTTTTAAGCCAACGTGGGTCTAAACCCTAGCGGTCTTTACGCCAAAAAGATGATGTGTACGAAGGAGTTCTTTTCTTTACTGTTACACGTATGGAAAGTTTCAATTCTTTCGAAATTTTATTTCCAGAGACACTCTTTATTCTAAGGATTACAATTTTTCTGGTAAGAGTGCACGACGTCATAAATCATCTAATTTACATCTACTAACAAAAAACTTGAACGTCTCTCGACGGAAATGAGACGCGACCAAAACCGAGAATGCAATTCTCCCTCGCTTCAAAAGTACTGTCAAACTTGATCAAAATCAAACCAACAATTTTTTCATCGCTGAAGTTCTTTAAAGATGTTTAGTCAACCTATGGTATCAGTTGGCACGCCTGACGAAGAAATGATTTCAAGCGAGGTTTTTCTCGACCGCTAAAGGTTAAATTAATTAAAACTCCCAGTTGAGATTTAGCAAGGGGCTTGTTTTCATAACATTTGCTGCTAGAACGCTGTAAGCAGTTTCATAGCTGGTATTTTAAACCTACGCGATCGAGTTTGAAATGAGTTGGAGAATGCTAATTCGTTTTGGTGGGCGGCGATCTCTTTGTTTCCCTAATCCTCCACCCTTCCCGGCGTCTCCACATCACCCAGGGCTGGTAGCAAACCTCGGTGTAATCACCACTCTCCTCTGGATGAAAATTCGTCGTGATGGTTTAATAATCACAGTAACTTAGTTTTTGTTTTTTCTTCGCACATCCACCAATTCAGGAAGGTGGCGAATTTTATTTCAGTGACATGTATGTAGATCGCGAGTTGCCAGAGGACTTGAAAAGTAATAAAGAACTTTGGGGTAAGTGATGAATTTATTTTCGTTGTAGTGATCTAAGACTGTACTTTGCTCACTGACAACAAAGTTTTCACTAATCGCAGATTAAGCTAATCGCCTTTTGAACAATCGAGCAAAAGGTTCGGTTGCATAAAACGTGCACTTAAGTGTCCCCTTAACTCTTTCCTGTCCAAGGACTTTCCCCTTGACGAGTAAAATCGTCTGGCGTTAACCAGAGTTAACTACTAAAGTCTCTATAGGTCACTGAGGACCTATACGGACAGGAAGGAGTTAAGTGGCACTCTTGCGATTTAAATAAATGTACATTTATGAGTGTTGCACAAAGAAACTTTCTGTTCTCGAAAGTGTACGAGTTGTAGGATCATTTAGAAGCTGACATTGCCTAATCCTTCACAGGCCGACATGAGTTAAAACAGTTTCATACAAATTTACGAGATCTACCGAGGTCCCGTGTATTCATGTGAGACTTTTCGCGTACGAGTCACTGTAAAAGCATTGTGCAACGTGAAAACCGTAAATAACCCAGTAACTCATATAATTTCTAGAGCTATAAGCCTCTTTCTACAACTCCCATAGATATTCACTCACTTGAGTCGCAAGGGTCCATCATAAGATGCGCACTTAAAAGTGGAGGTTTTATGCAACCGGACCAATGGTCAGAGTCCTAATACAAATCTACATCCTGTCACTTAGGCGAAGGTCTGGCAGGAGCTCTTCATTGGAAATCTTTCGTAGATTTAACAAAGGAAATTGGGTTTTCTGGACCATATCTTGTAACCAGCCGAAATTTGGAGTGTGACAACGAAGAAATGAAGAAAGCTGTAGGTATGAGCAAGATCATGCATTTCCTTTTCCTTCTCTGAACTCTGAACTGTCCGAAATTTCACCGCGTTTGTAAAGAGAAAAAGGTAGTTTCGGAGAGAGAAGAGCCTAGTAGAAGTGTGATCAAGAGAAACTTTCTTAAACTTTGGAGGATCGTCAAATAACAAGTTAACTGAGGTATGGTATGATTACCAGAGCGTTTCATAACAACAATGCCGTTGCTTTTGTCAGGTCTAAGAATGGCGAAGAGCTTATTCATACTTCTCAGAGAAATTTTCTTACGATCTAGGTGAAATTGTTTTAAATCTATGTCGATGTTAAGTATCGTTAGCAACGTTAAGCAACGTTAAGAGTTCTTAACCTTTTCTTTTGTAAAATGTCATTATTTGAAGCGGTCCAGTCAGTGACATACATTACATATATATA
>JBAHVQ010230751.1:0-10290 GCA_036872915.1 Nanipora kamurai
ATCCAGTATCAACACGTGGCCAAAATAAAACTATTTGTTTGGCTAATTTCTTGATGAATTATTAATGAGTATGAGATCTCCTGATGAAACACGAAAAACAAGCTCTTTACATGGCTTCTCAAACGAATACATTCTGACCGATGTTTGACAGAATCTTAAGAAAATTTAACTCTCGCTTTCTCTTCACTATGATTTTGATAGCATCGCCGGAAGCAGCCGTGCTTTGCTATCAAAGCACACGTATTTTGATATCAAAGCACGTGTGTTTTGATATTTAAGTAAGATCGTCGGCGGTTGATGTTATCCAACTCGTTCTGAAGGGCAGAGCCTACAATTTTATATTGAAGAGAGTTCATGCTTCTGGAAATTCTTCCGAGCACCCAGTTCAAGTATTCGTGAAACAGTCAAACAAGTGTTTGGGTTGCCCTTTCAAACGAATCAATATTGTAGAAGAAAGTCGAGGTCAGGGTGCAGATAATTTATTCGCGTGTTTGACCGTGCTATCAAAACAACGTCTTGGTACTGATTTCTTTTGTATTTTCCTCATGAATTATTAATGAGTTTGAGGAGCAATATGTAAATAACATCCTGCATACGTGACACTGTGTAATAAGTTGTTGTAAAATTAGCAATATTGTTGAAGTTAAAGTCTTACGAAATTTTTTTTTCTGACCGAACTGTTAAACGTCATGGATTCAGAAAAACTCCCAGTTCCTGATGGAACTCGAACCCGCAAAATTCTGGAAAAAAATTTCCTAAGACTTTAATAGTATCAAACTGCAACTCAAAATTCAAAATTGTTGAAGTTATTGAACTATGTTAGATATGAAACTGTGAAGTTGGGTGAACTTGCTTCATAACATTAAACAGATGTAATAGAATGATTTCAAAGTTACGCTTCATTTTTTAATAACTCATTATGCACCGTGACGTATGCAGGGTGTAATTTACATATCAAATACACCTTGATATCTCAAGAACGGAGTGAGATATGGAAAAAGGGTAAAATATGTTGCGTTATAATTTCAAGAGTTCTTTCAAATAAGACAAAGTTAATCTTCATTTCATAAACACTTTAAAAATCGTATGAAAACCTTTTAAATTTCCTTTGCTTGCAAAATTTTTCTGAAAAAAAAGTGCATGAAAGCAAAGATTCTGCGTTCTTAAGTCCAGCAGTCTTTTCACAAAATTCTGCGCCCCCATTTCCAATGAAGAATCTGTGATGGCGTAACAGTGTGGCAGGTAGGAGCCGATCCGAGCGTTGTATCCAGTAACGTTATTGGTTACAACATTGTTGCAATGCCAATAATTATTGGAATTGTAAGAAAACAATGACCCTGACCCTAACCCTAAACTTACAATTGGGTTGCAGTTCCGATAATTGAGAAAGTTATTGGTTACAACGTTCGGATTGGGACCAGATGGACGTTGGTGTTTTTTGTGGGAAAACAACAGGTTCAGTTTTTATGTGATTTGGCTTATTTTTGTTGCGACCAGAGCAAAAGAAGACCAGAGAATTTTTTTTTACCTTTAATTTTTAAATTTTATAAAGTATATCGTAAAGAAATCTGATCACCAAACATGCCGACTGAACCAGAATTTTTAGTCACCTAAAAGGAAATGTTAGTCGCATTGGCGACTATACAGTACAAGTCGCAATTGCGAAACCTGCATATATATGTACAGATATTTCTAAAGTAAACTCTCTTATCAAGTATTGTAAATCAACTCGGTTGTCTGCATAACCATTCTTAAAATATGTAAGTCTATGATCTTTACTTCAAACTCACCCTTTCCCGCTTCGTCAGTCGCTTGTTAACTTGTGGCATACTCTTTTCTTGACGACAGGATATTCTGCTATTTATAAGTTGCGGATCGCCTAAAGGATCAGGACAGTTCTTATTGGCTGGTTCTGAAAGTGCGGTTGCTCAGCTGGGTTCTAGGTAAGTACGGAACATTCGGTTGTACAGGCCCTGGGATTTTCTCAATAAAAAAGGATAAGCTACTTATGAAACTTTTGCTCCTTTATGAATACAGTGAATGTTCATGTATACGGTTTTCATTCTGGTATCTTGCCTGAATCATTTAATTCTTTTTTTACTTGAAGTTAATCGAAAACATAATTATGAAACAAGACTTCCTTATAGATTGTCTTATTCTACTCCAAAGCTAAACATCGATGATAATTTATTTCTTTTTTGCTTGATGCTGCAATGAGTGAAAGAAACTAGACTAGAGGAACTGAACGTGATATTCTTGCCAACTCAAAAGAAAGCAATACAATAACAACAACAATTGAGCCTTATTTTTTGAACCACTTTTTGATAGAGGACATCCTGACGTAAATCCGATTTGGCGGATTTGTAAGGGCAAAGAAATTGTTCAATTTGCCCCCTGTCATGTGGCCAAGCACGCATTCTGTGTCTAGTACTTTTATGGGGTGTTTGAACGTATTTAATTTCTAATGAAGGGGTCTGGAACACAGATGAGTGGTAGAACTTCCCGTGATTTATGTGTTGACCGTGTTGCTGACACAGTTGCAAAGGGTATATTTTGATTTCGTAAAACTTCTCCCCACAACTTCAGGACTTCATACATCATAGTCATCATGATCATGACCTTTTTCTCAATTGCGCAAGTTTGGCCACTCCTTCTCTCCATCTTCTTTTATCCTGCACATCCTTCTCTGTAAGTCCTGCTTCCACCGTCACCTCTTTAACTCCAGCTATCTTTTTCTCGGTCTCCCAAGCTATTTTGCTTCTTCCTTTTCACGTGTACACACCTTCTAAGTCTGTTTTTCTTCACTTTTAATCCAATCGCCTCCACTACTCAGTTTTTTGGACTTTATGCGAAAGGTATAAAATTGAAAGCTGGAAAGGAGAAACAAGAGTTTAAGCCATCTCAATACCAGTGTCTCGTTACTTTTGGCCTTGGTTGTCCCTCAAAAAAAATCCTTTTTACCTTCGTACTGTAAAACCTTCAGATCTTCCACTCGGTTTGTAAGTTTTGATATATTTCGTTTTGTTTACAGAATTGCAGAATTACTAGATGGGAAAGGAGGAGGTCGAAAAGGACGTTTTCAAGGAAAAGCAAATAAATTGTCCGGACGAAAAGATGTTGAAAAACTCTTGAAAGAACATACCGTCGGGTCTCAGTGACTGACTTGAACTGGACGTATTGTGGTGTTAGAATCAAGTAACTACGTGACTGCAATATTTATTAAAGGAGGCTGCCAATGTGAACCTGTGTCCATTGCGATCGTTTGTTGTTATTTTGAAAAATGTTATAAGGTGGCTCAATACAATTTATTGAAAAACGGAAGAATACAACATAACGTAATGAAACGGATGAAACATAACGTAAAGGATAAGAAAGCATTGTTGGCATCAAATACTAATACGTTAAATAGTGCTCAAGCAGTTGCCAATAGCAATTTGTCAAAATCGCTTTCAGTTAACGGTCAAACTAACGTAATTTGTAAGAGTTAGCTAATCTGAAATTCATTTGCACTTTAGGATTTTCTTCACGTACACAAATCATGAAAGTAAACAAATTTAGTAAACAAATTCAGTAAACAAACTCAGTAAGCAAATTCAGTAAACAAATTATGAAAGTGTTCTGCAATACCCACATTTTTTTAAAAAAGTCAACCAAAAAACATAATTTTTCCCGTAAAAACACTTTGGAGTGACAGAATTTTTTTTTAAATCTGCCTATTGATTGTCTAGACAGTAAAATGTATAACACCCAAAAATTCTGTTTACTCCAAAATGTTCACATTTCCCTGAGAAATATTTTGTCTATTTTGTTCTATTTTCTCCAAACCCAGGCATTTTATGGCGAATTGTAGTGTTGAAAAAATACCGCAATTTTGGTACACTACCGAGCTTGTCAGGAGAATGGGTCGATGCCTACCTGTACTTAGACGTCGCAAACTAGTTTACATGGCGGTCATTCTTTGAAAATGGCCACTTAAATTAGTTTGTGAAGTCTAAGTAGTCATATACCCATTCTCAACACAAGCTCGGTTTTTTACCAAAATGGCGGCATATTTTTGGTTACTTTGACGGACCATAAAGTATCTGGGCTTGGAGAAAATGGAACAAAGTGAACAAAACACTTCCCTGGGTAATGTAAGAACTTTTTGGAGAAAAAAAAATTTTAGGGCGACGTATACTTAAAAAATACGAATGAATAAAAATTATTGATCAGCGCGCACTTTTATGAGTCCTGGTAAATGGTAATTAGGAAGCATTCTAAAACGTCAAAGTTGCAATACCACCATGTGGCTCACTTTCTTTGGTAACATTTTTTTGTTATGGTAATTTTTTTTTTCATTTGGCATATTTCATTCTCTTCAAAAATATTTATTCACCAATTTTTTTAGGGTCCAACTAGCATTTTTCAAAATAGTGGCAATAGATGATCCAGGCGAAAATCTTACTCCAGTTAAAAATGTGATGGCCCAGACAATATATTTAAATGGAGGCATCACAAAGATACTGATTATGAAAATTTTAATAAATTGACGCGAGTTTAGTGACGAAACGTCCGTTCATTAAAATTTGATTTTCTTTGTTCTTTCGTTGAGTTGATTTGCGTATAAAACATGCAACAAATTCCCCTGGAAAACTCCTGGGAAAAGGCAATAAAAAGTCCTTGAAAGTCCTGGAAAGTCCTGGATTTTGAAGGTGTACGAACCCTGAATAAACTATTAACAATAAACCTATAGTTTCCGTAAGAGTTTTGACGAAACAAAAGTTTAATTCGACGGATGAAAAATGAAATTTGATGTTTAAAGCACGTCGCACATAAATCGGAAATTTCAATGATTTGTTTTATTTCCAAAATGAGCAAGCATGGGCAGGAGGTGGAGCAATAGACCATTTCTACAATGCCATGATTCTAGTGTATGACAGCCACATCCAGTCCGCCCTGGGGGTAAACTATCTTTACCGCGTAATTTAAAATTGGAGTTTTGTTCGTTGGCACCCAGGGTAAACCCGATCTACCTGTCGTTCACCAGGAACCCGACATTAGAGAAGTGGTCTATTTTACGCTCCTAATCTTCGTGCAAAATTCAAAGCTAGCCTTCGTCATAATCGCCATATGTATACTGAAATTATTGAGACCAGGGAAGTACTGGAAACTAAGTGTCCATAGTCTTGATTGAAGATCCTAATTTAAACTGCAAAGGAGGGCTATAGTTGTTGGGGAGGGGGAAAACCTTTATATCGCAAGTAGGTAGTATTTTAAAGGTTTTATAGAGCGTGTCCACTCAATCCGTAGAGATTTATAAATAACAAAGAGTCCGTCGGTGTATCCAACAAGACTACGCCACCGATTTATTAGCACAACTCCATACTGAACAAGAACAGTGTAACGAATTCACAATAAAATGTCACTAAAATAATTCTTACTGATAAAATAATGAGCGTGTTTTGTCATAAACTGTCAGCTTCCAGTTTCGACGAATGAGTTGGATTTCTAAAGAATCTCCCAATTCGCCCAAAATGATTAAAATCATGGTGACAGGTTTTACGGTACGTAACGTAAATGTAAAATAAGTTGAATATTTAAAATTACTTCACTAACGTAAGGATACTTCATGTAACTAGCAAAATGACAATGCAAGACTTAACGTAAGAAGACGCCTGCTCAGGCGTTTACTCGGGCTACAAAAAGCGACTTGGACTTCATCACTTCAGCGCAAAACTCTCGGCAAAACTCGTCAACTATTCAGATGGAGTTTTAGTATGTTTCGCCAGAGTATGGTGCACAAATTGTTTTAGTAGAATCAACAAAAGCAGGACCTGGATTTTTTTCAATATCAGTAAAAAGATCAAATTTGCAGCAATTCACTTTGTGGTTCAAATTTTTATATGTGTGTTTTGTTTCAAAACACTTCTTTCTATCAAAATACCTCGGGAGTTTCGTGAATGATCTTTTAGTGCTACATTTAAATTTCATCGAACCACATGGACACTTTAGTGCATCTGCAATAACTGTTGATGTTTTAGGCATTTTTTGGAAAACCATGTTCAACATTTTCATTGAATATATACACGGTGCATTCATATTAAGCATTTTGATTGAGTGGATATTCAGTGAATTTATGTATAGCATTTTCGTCGAGTAGATCATATCTCAAGCATGTTCACAGCAGGCTTTCTCAAAATGACGATCGTCTTCATCAACTTTTGTTTTCTAATCGCTCGACCCGAGTCGTTACAAATCACACCTCTGAATTTACAGTGATTCATAATTCACCAAAGATAGTCGACGTAATATTACAATCAAACACAAATGCACAAAATATGGCAAATAACGTGGTATTCTCTGCCAAGCTTTAACAACACTAGAGAGTATAGAGAATAGCAAGTTTTGCCGCGTGCTTGATTGATATTCGTGAAACCCGCGCGAGAAACGATCCTAACAAGAATTTCATTGGTTCGAAGACTTCGTGTCGCCCACGCGTGATTTTTGTAAACTCGCGACATGACGAAAAACATTTCGAGCCCATTTTATAACTCGGTCTACCTTTGGCAGCACGAGTAAAAAGTGCCCAAAAGGGTGACTTCTAAGTCCTTCCTGGCCGTATAGGTCCTCAATGACCTATGGGGACTTTAGTATTTTACTCGTCAAGGGGAAACTCCTCGGCCAGGAAAAGGTTAAGTGATTGCATTATCAAATTCATTCATTGTAGACTTGCATATCAGAAGAAAACTTATGGATCACAGATTCTGAAAATATTTATTTACACTGAAATGGGCCTTTAACCTGATACCAGTTGAGTATAATTACATCGTGCTGTGGTCAACCATGCGTAGTAGTGGAAATATATGGGTAAGATGGTAGGAATTAAAATAGGGTCAATATAGAATATATAGACCATTTTCTTATATCAACTCTTTAAAAGACAAACCCAATCAACCAGCGTTGTGCCAGTGGAGTTATTTATAAAATCAGTTGTAAAGATTGTGATTGTATTTATATGGCAAACCTCTTGAGCATTAAAAACTACAACAAAAGAACACAAAAGAGCGTTTTTAAAATTGGATATGAATTCCTCTTTGCCTGAGAAATACCACTCAACATAACATCGATTACCAACTTCTTGATCTTTGTGAACAGTGGGATCAATTTTTAGAGGCATTCCAATTGGATTCAATCAATGAATGTCATATTTTAAAGAATTTTTGGGTAGAAGCAAAATTTAATATAGTTTTTAAAAGTAATGAAGAATATTTCGTGTAGACCTAATATAGAACACCAAATAGGTAGATGTTTATACGATTCCAGTATGCTGGACCAAAAGGGCAGTACCTCATGTAGTGGTTCAAAGCAGATAGTTCTTACTTAAATTAAACCCAATATCGCGGTCCAAGAAAGGGGGGTACTTCATGTAAGCCCAAAACTACTGGTTCTGAAGGGACATCAAAAAACCTCGCTACTTTTTCACAACCGCGAATTTTATTTATACTTTTATTGCCACTTTTATGGTGACTTTTATGGCCACCTTAATCGATATTATTCTATGTTCAAAATATGTTTTATCCCTTTTTTACCTTACACTTGGTACAGTCAATACAGTTCTGCCTGGGCAAGATTTTAGCCGAGATGTGACAATAAAGAAATACTTTTCTCTTGTTATAGCGGCTGAAATCCTAAACTTCTTCATACAAATGCACGGGTTTGCGCTTAGTCTAAGGCAACTAAAATGGGTCCTTAAACGTCTAATATGTAAAAAAAGATCCGTCTGACCTGAACGAAGTAATTTGATCTATTAAAAATGAACTTGCTCTGGAAGGATCATTCGGTACAGGGCAATGCATCAAGGATTAACGACTGAATATAACCCAATAGTTACCACCAAAACTGTGCGACAAATATTAAAGATGCTTTTCCGGAGGGAGTGGAAGGACGTTCCAAGAGCCGGTTACGTCGCAGGAAGTACAATAGCCTGCAAGCAGGCTCCTCTGTGTTAGAAAGGAGAGCCAGCACGGATCCTATTGCAATTTTAATTCAGCCCCTTGTCAATCATTAAAACGTTTCGCGTGGAAACGTAACATCTTTTCAATCGAGATGTTGGATGAATCAATCATTGTCACATAAATGTGGTATGAACCTATCAAGCCTTACCGTTCTCACAATGTCATTTTCAAAACTTTTCTGTTTCATATGCAATTACTCAGGAATTATTTGGGGAAAACAGGTGATATAAATCAGAAACAGGAAAACCTTAAAACCGAAAACCTTAAAGCAAGACAAAGAATAGAATAATAGGCAAATACTAGGAATAATTCCCGCAAGCCAATTCTGAGTGCTTCTTGAAATAATCGCAATAAGTCAATATAGACAAAACATGTGCATATTCAATCAACCAATGGAGTGAGGAAGGTCCGTATGCTTAGCCAATAGGAAAGCTGCGTTCCACGTTAGAACGCTACAAGAGAAATTGATGTAGGATCCGTGGAGGCTCTCCTTTCCCCCAGAAGAGCCTGCTTGCAGGCTAGAACTACAACACAAAAGTCCCAATTATCTATGGCATACAGATGGCTATGATAAACTAAAACCGTTTGGGTTTTGTATAAATGAGACTATTGATGGATATAATATAGCTGCAGAACCCTCTGGCTGGAGGTATATCTAATTCCAATAACATTCAAGGATGATAAGAATAAGAAATAATCACTGGAATACGTGTCACCAAACATAAAAACTAGATACCAGGTAATTGTTAATTTTCAAAGCAAGCATATTAAGATATTAAAAAGCTTAACTGAAATTCAATCAAGTTTGAAAATAATATATTGTGGTCAAAGGGAACTTATTGACAAGTTTTATAGTACTAAAACTTTGTTAAACGATACTACTGCTGGTGTATTATATTCTACGTAATATATACCATATATCGGTGTTTAATCTGCGTCAAGTCCGTCGTGCCTCACCAACAATGCAATAAAGTTCTCTCAAACTGGCAAAAACATTCAGCCATAACAATGGCGAATACAGCCATTAGTATGCGGAATAGTGTCTTCACATGGTACCTCAAGTTGAGACTTAAAGATTTTTTCTGTTTGTCTTCAAATCAATATAAAAGTTGTTTCTGCTGAAGCGTTTTATTAGTAACACAATTAGTCGTCTTCATCCTCAACAACATGCCTTGGCCTTTTGGTTCGAATAAGAGGCAAATTAAAAGCATCTTCATCGCTACTATCACTGTCTTCAAGTTCCCTCTTCCTTCCTTTGTCCTCGTCTGAATAATCTCCATTCTCAACGTCATCATTTTGGTCAGGCAAATCAGCTACATCTCCATCTTCCAAGATTTCTAGGTTTTCCTCCGTACGTGATTGCGGAAAGCTCTCGTTTTCGTCGCTCTCCTCCCCTTCCTCCATTCGTATCCGTTTGCGTCTTGGTTTTTTGTCCGCTCTTCGTTGTCCTCCCTCTCTCTTCTCCCGGTCGTCTGGCCTCTCGTTCATATGTCCGTTTTCTGATCTACAGCATTTGAATTAAAAGAGTCAGGGACATGACTTGATGGAAGAAACAACGGAGCTCTTTCATGACTTAAGGAGGCCCTCCAACCTCGTATCCAGGGCAATTTATCGCGGGAACAAATGGCCCTGGTAAAGGCTGAACTATCGCCGCATTTGATTGGCCGAAATATCCTATTGGCATTGAATGTATGCCGGTTTGTCAC
The DNA here is from genome assembly GCA_036872915.1 of Nanipora kamurai. NCBI lineage: Eukaryota > Metazoa > Cnidaria > Anthozoa > Scleralcyonacea > Helioporidae > Nanipora > Nanipora kamurai. Next base: position 9,701 of record JBAHVQ010230751.1, read on the forward strand.
TGGCTGCACAGAAAACTTAGGGCAACCAGAAAACGTTTCAATAAAATGATGCCCCAGCATGATTAGGAAAGATTATTCGAGCAATTTGCCATACTTTATCTACTAAGAGAAAAGAAAACTGCCTTTCTGACTCTTTCATTCACAGCCAGTAAGCTAAATACTCTTTTGGCAGTGAAGAATTGATATAGTTGAGTCTTTTTTCGTCTTTTTTGACCAGAAATGTATTCGAAGCTGATGTTGAGTATAATATAGAATAAATTACAGTAGTTAGATCTTTTTATGTATACAGGTCAAATTTACAACGAGGGAAACACTAATTAGCAGTTAAATAGCAGATAATGTGAAAGGTGGCTAACCGACCGGAAGACGGAAAATTAAAATAGAGAAAGAGGGATCGAAGAAATGTTTTCGTTGAGGTTAGGTTTACGTTGAGATATAAGTAAGCTCTCTCTCAAATGAGTAGTTCGAGGTTAGAAGAAGAGCGACTGGAAGAAACTATCGAAAAATCATCAGGAGTTTACTTATATCTCAACTTAAACCTAACCTCAACGAAAACATTTCTTCGATCCCTCTTTCTCTATTTTAATTTT
>JBAHVQ010230762.1:0-10290 GCA_036872915.1 Nanipora kamurai
CAACCGGGAAAGCCATTAATTTCCTATTGTAGCCGGGATCTCGCCTTCGCCAAATAACTCGGCTTGCCGGGTAACTCACCTCCATATAAACAGGCCCTTAGTGGCTTTGAGCCAGGACCACTTGTGTTACACCCCACACACATCCCAGTTGGTCCCCCGATTAAAAATGCTATTCGGGCCGTATTTAAGAAAGAAAATTCGACGGAAAATATCAATAAAACCTCAGAGCAGCGTCATTCCTCCGCCAATATTCAACCGATCACGTTAATAGGTGAGGTCGAGTTTGCATTCACAAGTGATTTTCCAGTACAAATATGTTTTTCTGTTTTTTAGAAACCGAAGAGGAGCTAGGAAAACAGAATGAAAAAGAGAAGTCGATTCAACGTGACATTGATAATAAGAAGAAAGAATTAGAGAAACTTGCTGGTCAACTCCATAAACTAAAAAAGTCGAAGGAAGAAATTGGCACCAAACGGAAGTTATTGGAAGATGAAAGTGGTGATTTAAAGAAAAAACTGCTGTGTTGTGAAACGCTTCTCAGAACTGTTCCAAAGGATTCAGCTGACTGACTGAACAGGTAAGCTGTGGTTGAGCACTTGTTCTGGCTTTTTGTTCCTTTGAATATTGCATTCACGCGACAGGATTTGACTGATCTCCAGTTCTAGTTTGTTAGTACGGTCAAACCTGTATTAAGCGTGCACCCTTGGGGAGTTCTTTCGTGTCCGCTTAATAGAGGTGTCTGCTCAACAGAGGTTCTCGTACCCAGGTCTTCTTGGATGGTAGACACGGTCGCAGAGGAAATATTACATATTAACAGCACAGATGTCAGAGTAATATAAAAACTAAAAGAACAATACGCTCAACCCAAATGTTACTTTTAATGTGAATAGAGAAAAGACTTTGCGAATCCCTGAACTCGAGGCATACGTGGTTTGTGAAAAAGTACATGAAACAGTCTGCCGACTGCTGCTCCTATTTCCCGATTTCCGTCGTGAAACGTATCTGAGAATACTTTGTTTATTTGTTTGCCAGGAACGGCTTTCAATGCGTGAACATGTAAGTTCAAAATGGATTGTTGTTATATGTAGAACGATTTACTTGCTTGTTGTTCCTACTGGCATGTGGCGGACACCGCTGGATGTAACCGTAATGCTCAAAAGATAAGACTTGTTTATTTAAGCTAGTGTAGTGTATAAACAGGGTGTAGTTAATGTTACTGCAGTATTGAGTTGTTAATCTCTCTGGTAAATATTTATAAATCAATAAATAAATATATATATATAAATATACATTTATATATACATTAATATTTATATTTACTGGATCCAGAAAAGTTTGACCCAAAAACTGTATCTGTTTATGTTGATAAATCATAAACGGGAAATTGCAGGTACTCTCCCATGATTCTTTTCAAGACTCTAAGGGAGGATCTTAATTGAATTAAATATGTATATATAAGTATATAAATATATATGTATATGTGTATATGTAAATAGATAGGTATATGTATAAATCTTCAAAAAATAGATTTCATCTTTAATTCAAAAAATAGTTTTTGAATTCGATTTTTTGAAGATTTGAAATCGATTTTTTGAAGATTTGTATGGTTTTTGACGTAACTGGCGAGACAAGAGACGATCCTTGAGAAGTTGGATGTGGTGTGTGTTGTTATACATTCTTGTACAATTTACCAGAAGAGAGATAAAACAAACAAATGGTGATTCAGTAAGATTTATAATTCACAAGAGGAAAGGTCAATGAAGAAGGCCTCTTGATGTGATTTAATGGTCGGGGGAAATGCCGTTTTGGTTGATTGTTGTAATTGTAATAAATCAAATACCGAAAGTGTTTCACCGACATTCGAGGCAATAAGCATAGACTGCGTTGGTTTTTTACAGACTCCGAAGTGTTTAGATAAAAGGTGGGAAAACGTGAATATTCTTTTTCTATTTTCCTCTCATGTAACTTCTACTGTAATCATACTGTAACATCTTGAAGTGATCCTCCCTGTTATATGACAGTTTAAAATAACAATAGATCCTTATAACCCTTTCATTCGCGCAGTGACCAGGGGTCTTTCCTTTGACCAGTAAAATCGTCTGGCGTTTAACAGAGTAAAGTAATAAAGTTGTCACACAACAACTGCATGCATGAAAGGGTTAAAAGGAGATACACATGTAGTTTTTAAGTTTGGCGTCAGCAGCTTTGTGACGTCGTCTGCAGACAAAGGAAAAGCCCGCACAGCAATGTTGTTTGGTGTTGAGTGAAGGCTAGAGAAGAAAGCCCAGAAATGGTAAGTTTTACCTGCTTCTGTTAAGCTAAAGCAGAAAACATTTCCTATATTTATGATAACTTGTTCTGTCTTTTTTAATTTTTTTAATTTCAATGTTAGTTTACCGTACAAACTTGTGTATTTACGACATGCGACAGTTCGTCACTCCTGTTTTTTCCATCTGGATGTCACGAAAAAGTATCATTTTCTGTTTAAATTTCTCACATTCTTGAGTCTAATAATCGTGTGTGTCCAGCCTCCTGGTGTAATTCACCAGCAAAATCGATAAATACGCGTACTAGCAGAGGAGTAAGAATTCATAAGTTCCTGTCGGGCATCGCCAAGGAGAAGGAGTGGTTGTTGAACGTAAGGAGTGACGAAAACCAATACTTCCAGGTAAGTTTGGAAGCAGAGATGCATCAACAAGTCAAGAGACTCTGTTAGTCACACGCTTGTCTGTATTGACACTATCGTTCTTTAATAAAACCGAGTTCGTGTTGAGACTTACTTTTGTATCGTGCAACCATCAACAACAGGAGTGGGAGAAGGCCGTACGTCGTAAATGCACGAGGTTATCTGGTAATGGAACTTAAAAAAAAACATATACTGGAATGTATGGAAGAAACTAGAGTAGTGGATCTGAGCGTGGTATTCTTGCCACCTCACAGGAAAACAATACAGCTGAGCCTTATTTTTCGACCCACTTTTTGATAGTCGGCCACCGGACGTAAATTAACCCCCTTTACGTGACCAAGCACGCATTCTGTGCCTGGTAATTCTGTGATTTGGTCACATTAATTAGAACCAGTCCCTAACACTAACCCTAACCCTAACCCTAGAAATACCCACTGGACACCAAAGATTTATGAATACTTCCAGAGGGCCAGGTACCCTCGAAGGTACATCCATCCAGGAAGGTTTCGGCGAGCAAATGTTTCTCCCCAGTGGCCGAAAATTAAATCCCTCCACGTCCTTCAAGGAACCCCCAAGGTAATGGAGAATTCCCCTTATCACAATGCATGATGGTATTTGTTGGAATTGTGCCCTCAGAACTGTAATGGCTGCTGCAAATCAAATATTTCACTTGGATGAAAAATTGACAATCTTTCCGGTATTTCGCAACACCAATGAGATTTTTTTACGGTTCTGCAAAGGGGCTACGAGGGTTCGATCAACGTTATACATAAAAAACAGCAAAATAACGGACGACAGCTATAAGAAAACACCTCAGGTCAGCGATGGCTCATACTCGCGTCAAACTCCCTGAAGTGTTTCCTCATCACTGTCGTCCGTGATTTTGCTGTTGATATATAACGTTAATCATACCCTTCCAGATCCTTTAAGAACCGTAAAAGTCAAATTAGTGCCGTAAAATGTAGATAAAATTGTCAGTTTTTCATTCAAGTGAAATAGTTGATTTGCAACAGTCAACAGTTTTCAGTTTAAAGATCCCATAGCTACCATCTTGCAGTGCGATAAAGAGAAGTGTCCATTAAGTCCGAAGAGACTAGGTCCTGACGTCCAAGCCCGAGCAACACTGGCGTAACTTCCATGGGCTCTCCCCGGTCAAAGCCGGGGGATCCTCATAAAAAATTTTGATGTGATAAAATTCAGTTATCATCGTGATATTTTTAGAATCGTTATGTACTGAATCACGAAGAGTTGTGTCAGCAGCCAGACACTCAACCCCCTGTAATTTTCCAAGCTATACCGAGTTATGCAACTGTTAGATTATACAAATCTGTGTACATGATCAGTTGTTTAAATTTTGTTCTCGTAACACCTTTGATTTATTCCAGGGGGTGAGTGGGGATTAGGGGGCGCTCTAATAGTCTAAGGCCGGGGGCCCCAAAGCACAAGCTTACGCCACTGCCGAGCAAACAACTCAGCATGATAGGAAACCTATATTCACTTTACTACTATCACCATGCAAACTTTCAAGAAATTAACTTGGTTTCACGTCGAAACTCACCCGGTTAGTTCAGGAAAATACTGAAAGGTAACAAGTGGGATAATTAAAGTGAATATAAGTTTGTAGAAACACCTCAGTGTGTATTTAAATCGTGCTGATTTAAGCATGATTTAAGTGCAAACTCTGTTGTTCCTGCAAACTTATATTCACCTTACTGCTATCACCATGCAAACTTTCAAGGAATTAAAAGTCGGATAATTATTCCACATATGTTTGGGCATTGAAAAGTCAACTTTCATTTTATTTCATTGCTTATTTCATTACAGTCCGAGGAATTTGAAAAAGCGATTCAAAATTCTTGCTAAACTTCATATCACGGAATCGTGACAAATTACGCGCGCGAAAAAGCACTTTTCTGACCCAATTTTTTATGCAAAATTTAGAAAACTTAGTTTCGGGCCGAACGTCGAACAGGAAGTAGGTTAGAATGACGAGATTCCGTAGTACACTAATGACTTATATTTGACCTAATACATTTAATCATTCTAGGTAAGTTGAATACAAATGTTACAATAGTTCAATACTACGAAATTCAAGCTGATCAGAGCAGTCGTGCGACTTCGGTTGTTCTGGCCTTTATTTGGACCTGTTTCAGATTTATGCTAGGCTGTCCGAAAGGTCGCTGAACACATACATGCAATTTGGATGAATGTGTAAAAATGTGTAAAAAATATTGGTCTAACACTAATAATAGTCAATAAAAAACCAAAACTTTTGTTGGCCAATTGCAGAAACATTGACTAAGTTAAAATCTGTTTAAGCATTCGACAGCGATTGGCTAAGCGACAGTTCATTGTAGTAGAATGTCAAATATATCTTACCAAGGTCTACATAAGTTTTTGACTTTTCACATTGTTGGTTTTTGCTGGCATACTAAACATTTTCACAATGGACCGAGGAGTTTTAAATATGTTTGGAACTCATATTTAATCATTGATTACGATAGACTCCGTTTCTGCAACAAGCCCTGTGCATTTAGATATTCCACAGATTATTTGAGTTAACTATGGCAGTGCTTGATAATTTAATGATTCTCTCTTTATTCTTTTTTTTGTTGGCATACACGCTCGTTTTCGTAAATTTTGCCGCATTAAATTTTCTCTACCATAAAATTTCACAAGACGTTCTTTTTGTAGTTTGAAATATCTGTAACAAAGTATCACGTTGCTTAAAAACATTGTTGTAATTTCTATAAAAGGTGCAAAGTTTTAATCACCTGAGTGATGCCAACTGAAGAAAAGTATAAGATTTTTTCACAACACTTGGTGCAAACCACCCCTACCTATATGCACTAACTAGGATAACTAACAAGCGACATTTTGACCGTGAATGGGACCGTTAGTAGTCGTCCAACTCTAATAAAACATCTTCATCTGTTCCACTGTTCTTTTCCCCTCTTCTTGGCGCTCTAGCCATGGATGTCATTTGCTTCCATCTAAAGTTATGTAACATGAAAACAGACATTCACATGATATCGACGTACGGAAGCTCTTTGAACACACGAAACGAGCCAAATAAAAGCACATGTGAGAAGAGTGTTACGTTCGTGACACCAAATGCGGAGAAAAAACTCCCATCCGATCCAAAAATTTACACGCATGGAAAATAAAGTGAATATAGGTTTGTAAAATTGTCCAGTTTGGCTCTACCACGCGTCGCTAATTTTCGACGGGTATTGCGGTTTCCCACTGGAGTGGTTACTCCGGTCGTAACACTGGACCCATGAGAGATGCATACATAGCCCTTACTGGACCTCTAACGATAAAAAATTTTGCGGTTTTTCTTCGCTTTTAACAAGATAATTCATCGCTGGACTCGTAGTCTAGGAAATTTTTTTTTTGTATCCTTTGTACAAGAAACGTGTAGCTATAGTGTGTATTATACGTTTCCTAACCATCAGTGGGAAATGTCGTCTTTAACCATTTCCTAGCAAGATCTCCCCTTGATCAGTAAAATTGTCGGGCGTTAGCCAGAGTAAAATGATAGAACTATGTAAAAATACAGTGTGCTGGGTAGAAAGTTAAAAAGTTGGTAGGCTGCCGAATTTATGTAGAAAAACTCTAATTCAGAAATTTTTTACATAAATTTGGCAGTCTATCAACTTTTTAACTTTCTGGGAGAGTTAGTTTCATGTAATGAAGGATTTCAGATGAAAATCATTGAAAACTCCTCTCAAATCAAAATAGACATGGTCGTGGTATAATCCAAACTCTACTCAAAGTTAAGACTGGTTTTTACTAGCGACGGTATAAGAGTAGAGTCGTAATCGGAATCGTAAGCTCGACCGAATCGAAGTCACAAGAATCAGGTTTCCATTTTCGCCCGATTGCGCTTGTAATTCCCACGCTTACGATGCAGTAAAAATTAAATTGTCGGAGCCGCAAGCAGAATCAGAATCGTAAACCAATAACAATACTGAGAACGAGCATTATGATTGGTTTATTCCTCCGCTTCTGCCTACGGTTCTGTCAACCTGGCTTCCACTAGATCGTCAGCGACAGAATCATAAAAGTTATAGGAAACTCTGGTTACGAACTGCGTTGGTTGATTTTCACTAGGTCGTAACGCTTTCCTATTCTGATTACGCCTCCGATTTCGACTCCTTCGTTAGTTAAAACCAGTCTTTAGAGAAATCCGAAGGATTAAGAAATGCTAACAAAAGTTGTCAGCAGAGATGACAAAGTGTAAGTGTAAACCACACCAATGAATTAAGAGAATAAATTAAATGCCAAGCTAATATGGTAAATGTTGAATTACTGACTACGAACTATTTAAGTGAAACTCGTATCGTCAAAAAACATGGTATCATCAACAGCAGTGCCACGATACATGGTTCAAAAATGCTGTTTTAACTGGGGAGCTACGAGGTAACACTTTACCAGGTACCGGATGGAACTGTATGGTAGACTAACAGGTGCCAGGTGGTCTCGAGTTTTCACAAAGGGGAGAGGAAACAAGAGGGTGTGGAACTAACAGTATAAGGGGAAAAATGATTTGCTGCTTTTTGGAAAACGAGGTGTCTCGAGTGCCTCCCAGGGCCTAACTCTTATCGTTGTATATTGGATAAGTTCTTTTGCCGCCCTTGTTGAGGTTATTGGTATGTTCATCTAAAGTCACGAGCTCGCCAAATTCATTTGATTATTTTCGAGTTCTTTTTGAAGTACATTTCGGTCGAATATCATCTTGAACTGTAATAAGTGTACATGAAATCATTTTTCATGATTTTTATAATTGCAATCACTATCTGGTAAATATCCGGTAAATTTTATACATCGGATGCATCCTATACAGTCATAGTTTTGAACCACTATCGTCGGCAAAATTAGCAAAACATCACAGATGTTTTCGTAACATTCTGAACAAATGACTCTGGAGTGTTGGTGAGCGTTTAGAAACGGTCTTCGTGGTATGCGTAATACACCGCTTCCAGTCACATAAGAGTGCTTTCTATTTTGAAGTCTTATTTGCAGCTGCCGAAACAAGTCTTTAAAGTTCATTGTGGTTTAAGAGCCATATTGGTAACACTATCTTGTGAAGGCTTCGCTACTTTTTTCTAATCTTCCTTTACCATGAGCCTTCATATCTGGCGATCTGGGCACTTAACCGCGCACAGAAGCCGCCGATGATTGGTTAGATTTGAATGGACAAGGAAGCCACTGCGCTTAGTGAGAACTTCGCCGTAATGAAGAGATCATCTTGGAGATCAAGTTATCGTATCGAATGGGAGGAAATTGGATTAGTAGCCCCTAGTTACACTTTCTGAGGGCGACCATCAACAAAATCCAAAATCCAGTCCTTATAACCACCGATATATATGGTGTGAATGGAAATACAACGGTGGTTGATGAAGTGAGGACTAGGTATATTGTTCTCAAACTTGCTTGTGTCCCTGAAAGCGTTCTTCACCAATACGGGAATATGGCCTCGTGTCGGTATTGCGAGGGATTTTTCACGAAATCAAGACATACCTGCAACCGAAGCGATTACCTATCCAGCGCTTTAATGAACTGAGATCTCAGACGACTAGTGAACGTTCGTCAAGCTCGTTATCTCCGAAAAACGACTTCTGAGCCCTAGACGGGAATCGAACCCGCAACCTTCTGATGACCGGTGAGACGCTCTATCAATTGATCTAGCACAACTCAGATGGTGAGCTAGGGTGCAGGTTCGTCATATGTACTGCCGTAGCGGAAGTCACGATATGATAATGAACCAAACTTGTGTTCAGCATTAAGTATTTCAATCTTTATTATCATATAGTGACTTCCCCTTAGGCAGCACATATGACGAACTAGCACCCTAGCTCACCATCTGAGTCATGGTAGCTCAATAGTTAGAGCATCTCAGCGGTCATCAGAAGGTTGCGGGTTCGATTCCCGTCTAGGACTCAGAAATCGTTTTTCTGAGATAACGAGCTTGATGAACGTTCACTAGTCGTCTGATATTTACCAAGCTCCCACACGAACCAAATTTGTGTTCAGCATTAAGTAGAACTGAGATATGTTAGCTATTCGATTGAATGGCTGGTTTCAGTAGAACCCACGTTCTCCTTGGGAATAAAAAATCTCCACAAGTAAGAAAATGCTGCCGTCTATTGGACTGTCTGAGCGATAAGTTTGCATCACTTAAAGGATGAAAGAATAGGTTGTTAAAACAACAATCCGTTCCAGGGAACGAACTTGGTTGTGAATATTGTGTTGAACACTAGAAATCTGTTATTTTCGACAAAAATTCATGTAGCCATTCAAATAATCCAGTCATTCATTGGTTGGCCACAGAAGGGGCGGTGAGGGTTGTCAGTTGGAGGTGTTCTCAATGTTGGGTTGAACGTAGCTTATTCTGAACCGTGATGCATACTTTGGTCCTTAATTGCTGTTATTGGAGATATTAGAAGGTGCAACACCTACCGCTTGGACTCCTTGATTGATTTCTTATTTGAGAAAAGACTTAATGATTATCATTGCATCTGTAAATTGCTTAACTTTTTTCGTGCCAATTGCTAATTTCAATAACTAATAATAGCTGATACACTTAAAAGGCAGAATACTCTTCTTCAATGTACTTGCTTTTGTCGACATTGCGTTTCGGTTCCGAGGGGAGAAACGGCATTTTTTATTATTGATCCTAGCGGAACTTTGTCTCGTTAGGCCACTAAAGTTTGGGGACGCATTTGCCGACCGTAATCGCCACCAAGAGATGGTCGTTTTTGGTAAGTTTTAATAAGAGTAAATGTTTAGATCGTCTGCCATGTCTAAATTTCGTGGCCGTTGAAGAGAGGATGACATTTGTAGAGGTTCGATTAAATTACGAACTTGCTATACCTGGACTGTAGGTGCTCCATCTGGACACGAAGGACGTGACTGTGTTGGGTTTGCTCGTCCAGGGATCTTTGCAATTTTCGTACCAGATTTTCCTTTTGGTCGAGCTAAAGAAAGAGCGAAAAGAACTTTTTTTTCCTTGTGAATTTTAGCAGTGCTTTGCCGAAGAATTTTTCTGCAGCCAATTTACCCGTGATTTAGTGATGTGCTAATGTTAAAATTTTGAATAACCTCGTCTTCCGTTGAAGTCAGTTTTAGTTTCAACTCGTCAATTCTTGTGCGAAGTTTCTTTATCTCATCTTCGTGATGGTCCACTCTTGTTTTAGTGTGAAGGACGTCTTCTTTCTGAAAGGACAACATACAATAAACATATTTGACAATAAACCAATCGTAGTTATGTATAATATGTACAGTAATCGTATATAATTATATACAATTTATACATATATATATATATATATATACATGTAGATAGATATACACAGATATAAAATCTCTCACTTCTGACGAAGACTCGAAGTACCGAGTTGAATGCGCAAGAGAAAATATACTAAATCCGGAGAACAAGGATCATTCAACTTCCATAATATAATAGAGAGAGAGAGATATAGATATGTATAGAGATATAGATATGTATATATATATACAGTGTATATATATATATATATATATCAGCTATCGATTTACCAGGCGGGAATCGTAATTTGATGATAAATATTAAAGCCCAG
>JBAHVQ010230814.1:0-10284 GCA_036872915.1 Nanipora kamurai
CATTATTTACGACTTAGCACAAACGTACGATGGAAAGGTTTCCCTAGCAGATTTTCGTAAGTATGAAAAGCTCACATTTAAAAAACTTGTCGTGTTTATTAAATGCGCATTAACATTAGTGCTTTTACGCAGTTATGGCAACATTCTAGATGAGAAAGAAGAAAAAAGGTTGAGACAGTGTTACTTAAAAGTGTTGCTCATTCAAAAGAGCTAACAGAGAGATGCGTCCGGACAGCATATTCTATTGGATACCAGAACCGTCCATTCACTGATTACCCACAACTTCTCACTCTTCAAAGCAGAAACGGAATTGAGATAGGCTCAATTTTACATTGTAGATATACTTGCACGGAGATGATTGAATGCATCGCCGACAGTATGAGAAAAAAGTCTGCAGGACCATCAAAGACAATGGCAGAAAAATCGCTATTATAATCCACCAATCAACATCTTTATCAATTAAGAAGTCATGTCTCATTATCTACCTTCGTGCAGTAATATTTGAAGCCCCAGAAAACGTTTTCCTCGACATGCGTGAATTAGAGGGCGAAGGCGCGGAATCCATAATCATATGTCTTCTCGCAACGCTGGCAGAATTTGGATTTGATGAAGAATATCTATCGAAGAATCTGATTGCTTTCACGAGTAATGGGGTTTCTGTCATGTTGTGGGAATCCACAGCGGCGTGCAGTAGCGGCGCCACGGGGTGGACTGGAGTGGACATGTCCACCCCAGTCCTCATTCAGACCGATTTTTTGATTCGACTAAATCCGTGAAGAAAACTGTTGGGGGTGGGGGTTAAATCTCGGAATATCTTGGGACTGACTTAAGAAAGCTCTCTTGATTTCTTAAATGCATCTGGTGATTAATATGAATGACATATATGTTCAAAGTTCTGGAATGTTTTTTTTTTGTTTATTTTATGTGACGTGCAGGTGTTATGTGGTTTTCGTATTTTTTGTGTATTTTATAAACTTCAGAATTCTGTTAAATCTTTCGCCAAAGCGCAGGAAATGGCATTTCAGGGACTCTACATTTCAAAATTTTCCGGGGGAGCATGCACCCGGACCCCCCTAGAGACTTCTCGTGCCTTCGGCACTCGCTTTCTCCACCCCAGTTTTCACACCCTCACGCCGCTACTGGCGGCGTGGGCCGAAGAGTCAGAAAAATTTCCTGCGCTTCTCGTGTGGCACTGTTTGAATCACCGCCTAGAGCTGGCTATCTCTGATGAAATGTCATCAATTGACGGCTTCTATCCTATACCGGCATTTTTTGACAAAATCTATTCTGTGTATTCCTACTCGGCCAAATTACAATGGGAACTTAGCGAAATTTTCACAACTTGCGACGTACAGCTTAAGAAAATTGGTTAAATTTTTACTGTCCGCTGGATTGCATCATCCTGTAGAGCGATCAAGGCTTTATGGAGTGACTACCCCGTTTCTTATTCCCATTTTAAGAAACTTACAGGAGATAAGTCAATTAAACCTACCGACCGTGCAACGTTTCAAGAGATCGCAAAGAAGCTCTCAACAAAATAATTCGTTAAAGATGTGGCGATTGTTGAAAACTGTCTAGCCCAACTATCCTTGCTGTCAGAAGCTTTACAAAGGCAGCAGGCAAGCTTAGTTGAAGCAAATAAAGGCAATTGAGGAACCAGGGGAAAGCGTAATCTTGTTAGGAATATCAAAGCCCAGCATATAATTTTGAATAAACCCATAATAATAGAGACATGAGTTATTGAAAAAAAAAGAATTTTTAATTTAGCTGACGTTTCGTTGCTAATTCTGAAGATGTTGCAGGACTAGCAACGAAACGTCAGCTAAATTAAAAACACTTTTTTTTTTCAATAACTCATGTCTCGATTATTATGGGTTTATTCAAAATTATATGCTGGGCTTTGATATTCCTAACAAGATGAAGCAAATAAACATCTGCAATGAACATTAAATGCACTTCTTCGAATTAAAGAAGGAATCCAACTAGGAAAGTACACGTTCCAATCGACAACTGGAGATAACGCTGGATTTAAAGGGGTTTCCTTGGAAGCTTTTTCGTCAAGGAAGGGGTATGTGTCTTTTGATCGGCTGCAGTTTCTTCAGGCATTAATCGACAAACGTCAATGCAAGGATGATCAACCCTAGTAAATGAAACAGTGATAAAGCAGCTGGAAACACTAATCCCGGATAAGTGGCCTACAGGGTAAAGTCCGCTTTGGCTGGAGGGAGGAAAGGCAATAACAGCTCTTTGTCAAAAGTTTCACGTGCCAGAATGTGGTATCATACCAGCCTTTCGTGAATACTTCAACGATCCGCAAAAGACACCGAAGATCATTAACGAGAAGCTATACTTGTACACGATTCCTCAGAAGCGGAAAGAATTTTCTTACAAATGAACCTTATTTGTTCGCCAGCGCGCTCCCAACTTACAGTTTTGAACATTTCATCACTTTTGTTTGTGAGCACAAATGGGCCATCCCCGCATCTACGGAACGCACAGGCTGCTGTGGCAAATTGGCTGTTGAAACATGGATCTGCTACAGATAACAAAAGCGGGAAGACAAAAGTTTTCAGTTTGTCTGATTTAAACTCTGTCCAGAGTCTTTCACTTGACTGTTTTTAGTTTTGCTGACTTTATGTACAGTTGCTATTAAAGAAATTTGTTATTGTACAAATATTTTGCTGTTAGCAATTCGGAAAATTGTGACCAGCAATCAAAGTCACAGTCCCTGTTGCTGAACATCAAGTTTTCCATTGGGAGAGATTGCTTGCAAAGCAAAAAGTCGGTAGCATGATTAGTTAGCAATGCTTAGGTTTTAATAAAAATAATGTTTAATGTTTGCCGCATAATATGACAAGAAACAAAAACAAAATTAATTTACAATTTCCCAAATTTAGCAAATTGTCAACACTCCAATTGTAGACACTTTGGGAGAGCCCCCTTGTTAATATTCCAGGACTACTTCCCTGTGTAAGATACCACTTCGTCTTCCACAACATGCAAGCAAAAGTTATGAAATTTGTTGAGAGCCGCAAGGAATGCAACGTGTTTAGTGATAAGAAGACACGTGAACCAATAAAAGCATGTGAGGTACTAAGCAAGTGCTGGGAGACAGTTGCAGTTGATTTGTTTGGTCCTATGCCATCTTCAAAACGTATAGTCCTGGTACAGGACCTGAGCTCTAGATTCTCGGCAGCAAATTTGGTTGCCTCGCCTCAAGCATCCCACGTTGTTCCGGCCATGGCTGACATATATACTCGGTCGCAACGAGTAAGAAGACCTAATTCGAGATATACAGATTATGCAACTTAATATTTCACTATGCTGGTGACATCCACGGACTGACATAACTTAATATTATGAACTGAAATATTAAATTATATTATTTACGTTATGGATATATAGTATAACCATTATCTGTTAAAAGGGGGGATGTGGTACTTTATATTTGTATTATGCCAAGTATTCAAAAGGAACAGACCGCTGGACTGAAGGGAGGGGGGATTCAAGCATGGAGTCATCTAGGTAGGAACTGAGTGTTGGGAGGTGAGAAAATAAGGAATACTCGGACATATATTAATCCCCGAGGAACATCACACGTTAGTTTACTGGTATTTAATGGTACATTTGAGTGCGTTCGGACAGTTAATTGCGACAAAGATCAACTGTCTTATCCTTAAAACCATAACAAGCGAATTTCTTAAAAAGAATACAGTGATATCAATCGATTTAAATGCCTTTTTCAAATCAATGAAAAGAATAACATTAATTAATCCGTTTGTCAATGTTTGTGTATCATTTATCAGCGACTTCAAATAGCGCTGTTGTAAGGTTGAATGGAGTGGCGTGAATCCTAACTGCGAGTCAGAAAGAAGTTTTCGTCAAGGAAATCATATACCTGATCAAGAACGATTTTCGAAGAAAGCTTCGAAATTACTGGTAAGACGGATGTAGACCTATAGTTATTAGGATCCATTTCAAGTAGAATCTTGCTTCTGAATTGGAGTGATCCTGGCACTTTTTCAGAACAATGCCAGTACGAATTACTAGATTGATTATGTGTGTTAATGATCGGATGATAGTTGGTGCGCTTAGTTTTCAGACACGAAGTGGAATATTGGCTTTACGTGTTGATAGAGGGTCTATTAAGTTAAAGACGTGTAACGGACGCACTTCATGTAGCTGAAATTCCTATTAGAAAGTCCTATGTGCTCAAAATGTTTGCTTTTTCACTTGTTGATTTTTTGTGCTAACTTTGGTCCTATGTTAGTGAAATATTCATTAAATGTATTGCTAATCGCCAGTGGATCGCTAATTTCTGCATTGTCGCTTATAAGTTTAGTAATACTGGGCATGTTTTTGGCCTTAGATAGAATGCTATTAACACCATTTCACAAGTTCTTAGTATGACTAGCAATCTCTTGTACAAAAAGGAACTGTAATAGTGTTTCCTATTGGCTCTAATCTTATACTTAACTTGATTTTTTAATGTTAACACCATTTCACACGTTCTTAGTATGATTAACATTCTCTTATGCAAAAAGGAACTGTAATAGTGTTTCCTATTGGCTCTAATCTTATAGTTAACTTGATTTTTTAATGTTTTAAAGTGTTTTCCACGCATGCTCTTCATCAGTGCTATACGTTTAGATCGATCTCTTTCCTACATTAGTTTTTTAATCTCTATCGCCTTTTTTTCATTGGTGCATGTTTGACAGCAATTTACAAGAGAAGTTTTCTAAATATCCCAAGCCATACAAGCACCATTACAGCTATTATCGAGGCCCATGCTGCCAGATCAATATCGCGTTTAAAGTTGCCAGCATGAAAATGTTTAACATCGATTATGAATAATAATTGGATTAGGTTTGGGACTACAGTGTTTCTTAACAGCATAGATTCAACTATGGTTGCTTATTCGCATATGTTTGAGGCCTGATGATGAAAATTTGTTTGGCTCATTTGTGAGAAAAGGGACGATCAAAGTACAAGAATATCTGTTAATTTGAGTAGTTTATTTGATAAGTTGACTGTATTATTATTGTTAAACTTATTTAGTCACGGTGGCCTTTCAGTTGCTTGGTTTTCAAAGGGCCGTGCAAAATACTTAATACAACTGCATTTATATCTAATTTACCTTACATCGAGTTAAAAATAACCAATTAATTAACTAGCTAACAATCAATCAGTTTACATATCAACTATATTTCAAGTGATTACGACCGACCCTCCAATTTTTAAAGTGTTTATTCAATGCGTTTTTGAATGAATCAAGAGTCGATCATAAGATTCTAGTATTTCAAAAGCTAAGTTATTCCATGATGAGGAACTACAATAGGAGAAACTAGATTTCTTGGAATTTGTTCTAGGCTTAGCTAAGCGAAGTTTTCTGTTGTTGCTTCTTAGGCTATATTTATTATTGTACGATGTAGTAAATAATTCTGACAAGTAATGGGGTGTAAAATCTCTAAGTGCCTTAAACGTCATAATAAGTTCTTGCTTTTTTAAAGTGGTTTCCAGTGGTTCCCATTCTAGTTTCTTGAAAATGTCAGATGACCGTATTTCGTAACTAGAACCCGTTATCACACGAGCAGCCCCTTTTTGTAATTTGAAAAGCTTATTCATTAATAAAGATCATGTAAGTTCGCAAATTCACAAAGATCATGTTAGTGTTTTGCGTTGTTATCAAAGACGTTTGCATTCATATTGCAGTTTAAATCACCAGTGACGCTAGATTTAATATTTAGAGGTTCTATCTTCAAACAACTGTATGGGTGAGTTAGGAAGTCAATACCACGCGGATACAAGAAATATTTTAGATTTGGTCTACTGATTTCGATGCAAAAGAACTCAAGAGTCTCATTATTTAAGTCATTTCTCATTTTAAAATCAATTGCATTTCGAACATATAATGCAACCCCACCACCGTATCTCGATCTGTCTCGCGTAACGACTTTATAGTTTTCAATTGCAATTTCAGAGTCGTTAATGGTTTCGTCAAGTCGTGGTTTATTTAGGACTAGTATATCTAAAGATTGGTTTTTCATATTAATTGCAAATAGTCAAAATATTTTGGTAAACATCAAATATTTAAAAAAGAATTTTGAAACCCCGAAGTCTATGTAAATCGAAATCAGTTTGTTTCTTAAATTATGATTATGTTGCTTTTTTGTTACCGTTAAGCAAATTACAGTTTCCTGGAGCTACTATTGATGGTTTGCAATCAATCCCTTGAGATTCAGAAGGCCATGTTGGAAGAAAACAATTGTTAAAGACAATAGTTGTTAATGAGATTCTTTTGTTGAAGTTCCTCCAAAATGGCCTCCATGACGTCAATTGCAAACCAGACGACCAGTGAACGTTTGTCAAGCTCGTTAACTCAGAAAAACGATTTCTGAGCCCTAGACGGGAATCGAACCCGTAACCTTCTGATGACCTGTGTTCGTGTTCGGCATTAAGTATTTCAATCATTATTATCATATCGTGAGTTCCGCTTAGACAGTACATATGATGAACCTGCACCTTAGCTCATCATCTGAGTCTTAGTAGCTCAATGGTTAGAGCGTCTCACCAGTCACCAGAAGGCTGCGGGTTCGGTTCCCTTCTCGGGCTCAGAAATCATTTTTCTGAGATAACGAGCTTCACGAACGTTCACTGGTCGTCTGATATTTACCAAGCTCCCACATGAACCAAATTTGTGTTCCGCATTAACCCTTTCCTGACCAAGGACTTTGCTCTTGACGAGTAAAATCATCTGGCGTTAACCAGAGTAAACTACTAAAGTGTCCAGAGGTTGCTTGGGACCACTACGGTAAGGAAGGAGTTAAGTAATTGCAAACCAAGAATTCGTCTGTTGAATATATAGGAAGATACAGTTTTAGCAATAGTTCCTTCCGATTTAGATGCACTCCCCTCGTGTTAAAGCAAGTTGGATCCATGGATTTGTGATCCAGGAATTCCCAATTATTTTGACGACAAAACGATCTCATGATTTCGTTGGTCTCATGGACTTTTGTCCAAAGTCCTTGGAGAATCGTGATTGATTTGAGTTCCTAGATTAACAATTCCCTCGGTTAATTGACGTGCACTTTGTTGACTTATATCATTCGTGCACACATGCAGAATTACGTTGTTTGGCTCTCTTCGAGTTATTGGTTTTAAATAGTCCTACATATCAGAAATAGCAGCGCTGGCAAAACTTTTAACTACACCACGGTTGTCTCTGTTATAAAGTCACCAACTCTCTACATTTCTTACGATAGAGTCACCAGCAGTCCCCAGCCACTACTGGAATTTTCTGAGGCATAATACTTTCATTCTGATTTGCATTTTCATGCATGATTTGATCTGTTAGACTGTCGGTTGGGAAACATTATTTTGAAAAATAGGAAGGTTTTCCATAATTTAATTCAAACAACTGAGCATCGTTTGTCCTATATTCGGTTGCTACTACAAAACAAATCCTCTTACTTAAAGGTATTTATCAGACAGTGCAGTATGTACTCGATGTTCCTTAGCTAGATTCTGTTTCTCTTCAAAATGAGTTCACTGAACCGCTTACGGAGGAGTGATGACGAGACCATCCTCGTAGGGAGCACCGAGTAAACTTTGGGTACGAAGTTGTGACAAGACCATGGGCATGCCATGGACACGAGGTCGATCGCTTAAAAAGTGGAAAATATTTTCGATACCAGTCC
The DNA here is from genome assembly GCA_036872915.1 of Nanipora kamurai. Lineage (NCBI taxonomy): Eukaryota > Metazoa > Cnidaria > Anthozoa > Scleralcyonacea > Helioporidae > Nanipora > Nanipora kamurai. The sequence continues at coordinate 7,698 of JBAHVQ010230814.1, forward strand.
AGGTATCGAGTACAGTACCAACGTTGGAGGCCTGGTATCGATTGTTGAATGAAATCTGTGGTAATCACCCATTACCAAATAACATGGGGTGAAGCTACCGTCTGCGATTTTGATGTCTTTGTTTTGATTGTTTTGGTTAGGATTGGTTAGAGTGGGGATTAGGTTCGTTCATTGATCCATGGAGGTTAGTGTTTAACCGGTTAATATAAACTTTAGTCCTAAAATCACTTTTTTTAGATCGTTAAGATTAACCTCCCTCCATGTTAAGACCAACTTCGTCAACATATCAAAGTCTTGGACGTTGTCACACTATGTAAACGCAACGTGACCTGGTTACTGTGTTGTATCACGTTAGCTTGAAAACATTACCGGACAATTTCCAGACTGTAAATCAAAATTAGCTGACGAAAACTTCTATAATGAAGACTGGTGTTTTTATCATTTTGCCGATCCTACTCTGTTTCTCGCAGAATGAATGTGGTAGGATCCCACCTCATGCCTCATGCAAAATCGACTGGTAAGCAAGTTTCTTATTATTTTCTACTAAGTCAGTGATTGTCATCGACATTCCATTTATGTACACTATAGATTTTATGGTTAAGTTTATTATTTAACAGATTTTTATCTGCTATGTGCTGATTGTATGAGTGGAGCTAGCCCGGTTACCAGGTTAAATCACTCAATGTGATTTAACCAATGGGATAAACAATGTTGCGAAAAGCAAATTTCTGAATAGATGGAAACAAGCCAGTTCATTTGTCGAGCAAGACCTGTGGAAGTCATCCGAGCCGGTTGAGTGAATCAACTCACCTTATGCAAAGACGGGCAGCCCAAAAGCCGACTGGAAGACAATTGTTGAAATCATGGCACCCTAAACAACACAAGACACCGCTCGAATAAGCCAGCCCGGCAAGAACGCCAGCTTACCTCATAGAGTGGAGTATGACCAAAGGCTAGGTTGCTTAAATACATCGCATGTCATCCGTGCACGGTTGATCAATAGTACTCACTGAGCATGAGGCATTTCTGATGTGCAGCAAATGGAGGGTAGCGTGGAATGGAGATTGAACAACTCAGTCCAGCTACATGTTCACGTGGATAATACCACGATTGCCTCCGTTTCTGTTGTTTCCAAGCATTATTTAATCTCTAAATTCCCCGCAAAGAGGTAAAATTTTTAGTTTTTGCTCATCAGTATGCATGAGTGACCATCATTTCCTGATTAGAATGCACGAGAGAACGCCAAGAATTTCAAACAGCACATTACAAATGTGTATGAATAGCTTATGTATACGTTTAATTAAGTGGAAAGGCGATACTTTTTTGGGTTAAGCGGCTTGGCTATAAATGTCGGCTTACGGCTCTGTTCTATAGCGGAATAATTGTTTACAAATGTTCATAACATGTTTTCCACAATTCTGCAATGCAAACGTGTATATTCAAATTTTAAATGTACTCTCGAATTGACAACGGGATGATTTGAATTCACTAATTAGTCTGTTTCATAAAAAACAGATCTCAGTGTCTTTTATCAGGAATTTTCCTCTTTCAGTCACGAAGGCTCCCCAAGAGCTCGGGAGGGAGGTTTGCCCCCAGCATCCAGAGCAGATTTGAGCGGGCAATGTGTAGGCGGGCAATGCGTTGGTGGAGGCACTTGACAACTCAATAAATGTTAACACGTGTTGTTTGGTTTCGCTAATGATTGCTTGATATTAATTTTGTTTTAATATTCTGACATACTATTTGAGTTTTGATTGGTTGTTTGTATTATGTTATGCAAAACAATGCTCAGTCAGCCGGTGTATGCTAATTTATTATACAGTCCATCCTTTAATGTCATTGACCCTTAGGCTTCCGATTGGGTTGTATACGAACCAACGTTTAACGAATCAATAAATCAAGTCACCCAACGCAAGTTTGAATGCGTTACTCTTTCATGTGTAATCATAAAAAATGTCAAATTGCCTTTTCCATGCCTTTGGATGTAAAATCATTAACAATTCATTAGGTTAGTTAAGTTAATACTCTTATTTATTCAAGGTAACTCCAGATTTACGTATCTAGTAATTCTGATATCAACAAAAGCCCTGATATAATAGTGGTAATACTAATAATCTAGGAATCTATATACCATCTATATAATTATAAGAAAATTAAGTTGCAATACAATAAAAATTCAATATATTGTAATCTAGGAAATGGTCTAAGTGATTATAAAATAGTATTAAAACAATTAAAAATTTTAAATCATTGATAATAAAAAGATTTTTTTTGCCAATTCAGCCAAATCCTCACTTTTAGTAGGTGAAGGAGATTACTCTGCCTTGTTTTCCGTTTAACAATATTCTTGTTAAAAATAATTAATTATTACAATATAGTGGTGATCTTTTTTCAATACACTTTCTTACTTAATTAAAAATGTGGTTATTGCTTCTGGATTTTAATGTATCGTACCCAAGTGAATTTAATACAGTCGCCGCCGCATTTATGCAAGATCTTTTTGCCCACTTTATTTTTGCATATAAGCGGATTCGCTCCCAGGACGCGCGTCCAGCAAAGTTAATTAGCATAATACGAAATTGATAGA
>JBAHVQ010230825.1:0-10057 GCA_036872915.1 Nanipora kamurai
TCCTAAGATTTAAGGCCAATCCTCACTACAAACTAATAAATGGCTTCTATTCTTTGGGTGGGGCAGAATTTTTGCCCAAATTTCTTGAACTTGTTGGGGTATTGTCCTTTTCCAAACAAAGAGTTGTGGTTAGGAAGATTCTTTTCCTTGCGGTCAGTGGCGACACGTGATTTGTTTGGGGAGGCGGAATCGCACTATCGTCCTGAGGGTTTCCTCTGCGGGCTTCATCCCCACCTTCCCTTTAGAGACTAACTAGTGGGTACCAATCTCCAGCTCCTCCAGTACTTGCCCCAGCGAGCCAGAAAAAAAGACGGAACTCGTATTTTTTGAGGATGTGTTTCCTTTTTTTGTGGGAGTTCTTTCCCACGGTCAAAGGAAAGGAAAGGAAGGAAGGAAGGAAGGCTTCTGTGGCTAGTGGCTTTTGTTCTGGTTCAAAAGCTTTTGGTTTCGGAGACTTGTCTCTGTAGCTTTTGGCGTCCGTGGCTTTAGGCTTTGTGGCTTTTGGCTTCTGTAGGGATTAGGTTTGGAGACTTTTGGCTTCTGTAATGTTGTCACAGGATTAAGTAACCTCCCCTTATTAAGCAAGCCCAGCTCGAGCCCCCAAATACAAAATTAATCTAGAATCTGAACTATTTTAAACCTGAATTCCACATGTCCATCACCCTAATAAAATTTTTCCTAGCAGAAACCTCCCTATTATTAATCAAGCCCAGATGCACAACAATAAACAACAGTTTACACTCTAATATATATATATATGTAGATATGTAACTATTTATTGTTTACTATCTTTTTGGTCAGTATCCAATATCTTTTGGTCCATGGTGAAACTGATCTTCTGATCCACCCTTTTCCCATGCCATCTCTTGAGAGATAGCATTCTGATCCACCCTTCTCACATGCCATTTAGCATTCTTCCAGCTGATGCTCTCATCCATCCTTCTTATCATCCTTCTCATCCTGCTGCTGCTGCTTCTTCTTCTCATCCTTCCCAGCAGCAATCTGTGCAGCCATTGTATACTCATATGGGATCTTCCTGCCCATCCTCTTCCCCTCCTTCCTCATCCAATAGGCAGTGCATTTCCACACATTGCAATCCATACACCCACTGGAATACCTGCACTTGCCACATACCCCAATCCCATCCAACTCAATCTTGGTTTTGGCTTTCAAATAGGCTGCTGGGAGCTCATCCACCCTCAAAGCACCACCCTCATTCACCAATTTCCAAGCATCCTCCTGCATCTTATTCAACTTCTTATGCTCTGCCATCATCTTCCCAGCCAATTCTGCAACCTCTCCCTCTCCAACCTCATCTTCTCCCCATTTGTCTTGTCCTTCTCATCCAGCTTCTTCAAATCCTGAATCCTCTTATTCCTCTCAACTTGCAGCTGCTCACCCAACTTCCTCATCTTGCTGATCCAGTTCTGGGCAGCAACCCATGGCCATCCAATGGCTGCTGGCCCATACCCCATGGCTTCAGCAACTTCCTGCTCCATATAAGCCAATACAAATACACCACATTGATTGGATCCCTTCTTCTGCCTTACCACCCCATTGTTCCTCTCTAGGGATGGCCTATCCAAGAACTTCTCATCAATGATGCCCAAACTCAGCAATGAAGCCAATAGCAACTCAGCACTTTCCTTGGATAAATCTGATGGTATTTCCAATGTCTCATAGTACCTCACCTGCCTATCAAAAGGCACATCCTTCCTGAGATCCAATACCAACAAGGTCCAATGCCCACCAGCTGGGATGGGGATCAGGAAGACCTTCTCCTTATCTGCAAATAGCCTTTTGGCATGCTCTGATACCTTCTCCCAAGGTGCCATCAAGTCCTTGTTCCCATGCTCATTCTGCTGATGGCCAATGAGGCTGTAGCTCATGGAAGGGTGCATGAACCTCACAGAATCCAACTCATTCATGCTCTTCCCATTGAAGACCATCCTGAGCAAGGCCCATCCCAAAACCAATGTTTGAGTATCAATCCCATCCTCCTTGATACTCTTCTCTGATATGATCTCCACATCACCATTCTGATCAATATAGTCCAGGTCCAATGTATATAGCCCAGCCTCATAGAGCATTTGCAGCTTCACATCCCTGGTCATACTCAGCTGAGGCCATCTCCACACCTTCTCATCCCCCTTTACCTTGGTGATCCATTCTTTGTTGACCCATGCCTTTCTGTCACCCTTATTCCTCCAATCCTCCTCCAATACCAAATGGACCTCATCTTCACCAACCCCCAATGCTTCACCCTGCCTCCCATACAGGGTTTGTCCAGCAAGCTCATTGGTGACCCTGATCTTCCCCTCCCATCCATCTGGGGGTGCAAATGCTGGTGGTGGCAATGGGACATTGGCTTCATCCTTGCCCTTCTCATCCTTTTTATCCTCCAATGGAAGCTTCTTCTGCTTAGATTTCTTATCATCCTGCTCATGCTTCCCATGCTTTGCATCCTCCAATGCATTCTTCTCTAATGCCTTTTCCTTCACCTTATCCCCCAATGCCTTCTTCTTCATCTGCTTCTGATAGTGCTTCTTCGCCTTTTTCATGAAGCTCATCTTCTTGTCCTTCTTCTTATTCTGTGACCCCTTCCTGGTAGCTGATGGCACCATTGAACTCAACACCTCATGCCTGCTTCTCTCCTGCAGCTGATCTCTGATGGCTTTCTTCTCTTCATCATCCAATCCCTTGGCAGCATCTCTCATAGCTTTCCTTTTCTTCACCTTCTTATCCTTCTGCTTCCTCTTTTCTTTTGCCTCATCGCTCATCAAACTCTCCCTCAGCACTGCTGCCTTCCTATAGGCCAATGGCAGTTGAAATTGGCTGGCCTGCACCCATTCTGGTGTGTTCTCATCAGCAATTCCTGGAATGTCAGCATCTTTGTACCAATCTTGATCTGAATGATACATCCATTCAACCAAATCAGCCAATTCCTTGGCCCCTTGAATCCTTGTCCAATTGGGAGGTGTGATAACCCCATGCTTCTCCACATGTGCCAACCTATTCTTCAACCATCCCTCATGAATCCTGTCACTTCCCAGTGGCATATCCTTTGCCCATGGCTCCTCACCACACCACTTCATGATCCCATCCCTCCCTGGCCTCATAGCCAGGAACCCATTCCTCCTGAGCCCTTTCAGCACCCATTGCCTTTCATTGTTTTTCTGAACCATACCTTCCATACCTTCATGTAGGCAATGGGCAATGTCCTTCATGCTCATCTGATACACCTCACTGGTGCCCATGGCCTTCTGATTCTCTGCCATGATCTTATCAACAGATTTCCTGATCAAGCTCTTAAACACATAGCTGAAATCTGTATCAGTCAATTGAAGCATAGCAGTCATCTTGGGAGGAATGATTGCCTGAATCTGATGCGAAGTAAACATAGTCCTCATTGTATCATCTGAAAATGATGCTGCAAAGCAATCCCTCTGATAAATGGATGCTGGATACATCCTGGCATGCTTTGCAATCACCCAGCTCATGATCACATTGTCCTGATTGGAGCTGGGTTGCGAATAGACATCATAGTGCTCCAATAAATGAGGATGATCCCTTCTGATCTTGACCCATTGCTCCAATGCCCTCCTGGCACTCTCACCCTTCCTATGCACCTTCATCTCCCCCAAATAGGAGAATGTCTCATCCTCAACCCATCTCCCATTGTCATCAATGTTGTCCAATCTCGCATGTTGCCCAGGTACTATCAGCACGCCCTTTCCCACATGTCCAATGGGATCCTCATCAGGATTGAAGAAGTTGCTCACCAGCTGATGTGCCTCAAAAGTAATCCTCATCTTCTCAGTTGCTGAATCCTTCTTGATAGTCAAATGAGCCCTTCCCCCATCCTTTTGATCCTCAGTGGTGACCAATTGCCAATCTTGCTTTTTCTGATCCTCATTGGGCTCCTTATCTTCCAATGCTGCTTGGCTCTCATTGGGGTTCTCACCTTCCAATGCATCATGGTGCTCAGCCTCATCCACCAATTTCTTATCATGGGCTTGCTTGTTGAGCTCATCTTGAAGATCCCTCCTAATCTGTTTGATGGGTTTCCCATGTGTCCTTGTCTCATGGGCTGCAAATACAGCCTTAGTTGATCCCTTTTTCACCCATACAGGAACCTGATCTGAGAATCCAAGCATGCAGCTCATCTTGTTGGCCTTGACCTCATCAGGCTTTGCCACATAGTGCTTCAGATCTTCATGTCCCATGGACACAAGGCTCATCAGATAGTCATGATGCTGCCATGCCAATTCTGCTCCAATCTGCTGCTCCTCATTGGACAATGGCGCCAATACATTGGGGGTCAAATGCTTGGCACCAATAGCATCCATAATCCTCTTAGCAAATCTTTCTCTTTGCTTATATCCCTCACCAATACTCTTCATCTGGGATTCAGCCCTGCCCAACTGATTCATGCATAGAATCCTCTCTGGCCCCTCATCCAGCTCATCCCTTTGCTTCTCAAGCTTTATCTTCTCATCTGATAGCAGCTTATAATACCTCCATGCTAGATCCATCTTCTGAACCCCATGCCCATGACTCCTTTCCATTTCAAGCCAATCCTTCACCTCATCATACAAGTGTGGAAATTGTCTCCTGGCGCCACCTCCTGATGCCCTCAATCTCATTTTGTCCCCACCTGATGCCTTCTTACCTCTGCTCAACCCACTGGTATCCTTTCTGCTATATACTGATGAGCTTTGCTCATGCTTCAACATCTCTTTTGCCCATTTGGACTTCTCATGATATATGTCCCTCAACTTATCACTTCTCATCTTCAGCTGCTTGCTGAAATGCTTGAACAAATCAAGCTCATCTGGGAATTCTGACCTTGCCCCATCAAGCTTCTTGCAAATCTCATGCTTGGCTGATAGTGGTAACTCCCACTTCCTTGGCTTCTCATGTTTTTTCCTCATATTGGATGTGGCTCCCCCATGGATTCCTCTCTTCAAATGCTTTGGCACATAAGGTCTTCCCCCTTTCTTTCCCTCATGTCCTTGATCCTTTCCATGATGCCCTTGTTTCATTGGTTCATTGGCTGATACCTTCTCTGCAATGTTTGCAACAGAAGTCTCATTCAAACTCACCCCCTCCAATTCACCAGATTGAATCAGCTGCCTGATGGTATCTTTCACTGATTGCCTCTTTCTCATGGCAGGTTCTGCATTGTCCACCACATCCCCATCATCACTCCCAGGGCTAAAGAACCTTTTGATCCCCAATTGCTTCTTCTTTGCTGATGAGTCTGATTCCCCCTTGTTCATAGAAGAAGGTGGGCTCATGGAAGGTGCTGATGAAAATGATGAACTCCTCATAGTCTTAATCTTCTTGGATGCTGGTGTCTTCATGCCCTCATCTTCACTCTTCTCACCACCACCCCTCAGCTGCCTCACACTGCTCATCCAACCTTCTGATTGCTTCCCCTGCAGGCTCATGCTACCAACCATTCTGATTGATTACCACTGCTCTCCCAAAGCAACAGTTTTCCTAGAATTTCCAAAAACTCTCTAGGAAAATTCTTTTATTTTCCCTTATTAAAACTCTATCAAAAACACCATTTTGAGAAGCTCAGAAAGGCTACCCTCCATGCACCCCCTACCACCCTCTAATAGTGGGGTACCCCCCCCCTATTAGTCAACCACATCCTCTGGCCTCCATCTTGGCTTCATTCTCTTTCATTCTGCATTCCTCATCTTTCTTTTCCAAATCTTCCCAATCAAAAAATGGATTGGTGGCATCACCAAATGGTTTCCCAATAGTCTCATCAAATGGACTGCCATGGTTTCCCCATTCAGTTTCCTTCCCATCCAAAGCTTCCCAATCAAAGAACTGATTGGACTCTTCCTCATACACCAACAAGTGCTCATCAAATGGAACACCACTCTCATCATACACATCCAAGTGCTCATCAAAAGGAGCACCACTCTCATCATACTCCTCATTGTCACTCATGCTCTCACCAAGCACCTCATACCTATTCATGGTTGGAATAGCAAATGTAGACATCTTGCCCAATGCCATGGATGCAATAGACCTATGAGATTGATACCCTCACTGGCTTCTTGAACCCAAGCTCTCCATACAGTCATAGATTAACTAGCTAATATATAGATATATGTGTTCAAAATCCATGCTCATACATACTGCGCACAAGCCAATGCACCCAATGTCTCCTTGGAAAAAGCGCATATATATATATACATACATACACAAATATGACAATACTTTAGTAGGATGCTTCTCATGGACACATGGATCCCATCAAACCAATCTCCTGGTGTCACCAATCCCTACCCATCCCCACCAATCCACTCATTTCTTTTTTGCTGTTGGGAATGAAATACCCAATCAGTTCTCATTCCAGCTCACCTCATTGAAAAAGAATCAACATATATAAATATCATAGTTCTCATGCACCAAAAATACTTCTCATGAACACTAATTACTCATGAACATCTGAACACCAATCAGCCCATCAATCCATTGCAGCGCTCATGGCTGCAATCCTGAGATGGGCCCATGGATGTTGAGGCATTGAGCTCATCCAAAAATGTTGCTCATCTTCAAATGGAGCCATGTGGCTGAGCCATGATTGGCAAATACACAAATAGCCTCATTGCAAATAGACAAACAACCTCATGCCTAATTAATCATAGAGGTGATGGACTGATACAGTCAGTTATATGTGATTCACCCATTCATGGTATAAGCGCACCTATCTCATTCTAACATGCCAATCTCATGGATCAGCCAAAAGCCCATAAGCTCATCACCTGGCTGATCCAGGTGTTCCCCTATCATTAAGGGTGGCAATCTTTTGGATCATCTTCTCATAGATCACCATGAACTCATCTTTCTTATAGATATTGCTCCTGAGATGGCACATAGCTCCATAATGTAATGAAACCTAATGACCAAATGGAATCTATTGTTAATTATTTAAAAAGATCACATCTCATTGAAAGTCTCATGATCTTCCCCATTAATTACTCACCATTACTCAAAACCATTAATGATATAAAACTAATCTGAGGCAATAAAAAAAGTTCTAATCATACCAAGTCTCATCACCTTTGCCATGTCATCATAGCTCAACCACCCTATGCTGTCATAAAAATGCTGCATCCAATAGACCCATCCTCAGCACAACAACTCTAATAACAAAATAACTACTTATGTCTAACCTAATCAACTCAAAATAACTACTTGCCTTATCTATGCACAGCCAGGATGCCATCCTCATTGTTCTCATCCCAGAATGTCGCCCATGCCTCATCATCTGGGACCAATGGCTTGAATACGCCAGTCCTGAGATGTGATATATCCAATTTTCAATTGCTAATCAATATGACCTAATTAGTTAATAAATCAAAAAATACTACACTCATCTAGAAGACATAAAAATATTGCTGCCTCATCCAAGTTGCCTGAATGCTGCCTTGACATTGGCCATATACTCATCCAGCAAAAATGCTCTTGTCACTGATATGCCCATCATTGAATGCTGAATATATCACACCTCAGATCAATACCCAATAAAACTTAGTATACAATTCAAATAGAATACCCTCATCAACAAAGTTGCCTCCAATCCATCTGAGGTGCATTTCTTCACATCCTTGCATTTGGTCATCTGTACCAATGTGTCCATGATGCTCATCATTGCCAATGTGCAAATCTGCCTCCATTGGGATTTGGCCTCAGTCCAATTGATCACATAGTTCATTAAAGAACACATAGTTCATTCACACATAGTTCAACCAATAGAAAAACATTACAATTTAACCAATCATTTTCATGCCAGTAACCTCATCCTTCTCATAGAGCATCCACTGCAGCATCAATTCCACTCTGTGCTGAATAGAGCATGTTTTCTCATCATCCCAATCTCAGCTGACCAAATGATCAAATACATCTAACAGCCATGGCTTCAGCTAATTACTTGCATCTCATCTGTAATAAAAGCAATGACAAATCAAATAGGCAATCCAAAAATCATACCCAGGATCAGGCCAAGAATCTGACAAGAACCCATCCTCTCAAATCTTGGAATCGCTGCTCAAGATGCCTGATCCTGTCCTAAGATGAACCCACTCTATAAATAGAACTCTATATATACATGTCTCTACATATATACATATACAAAAACAAAAAGTATTAATGTATTCATGTAAGAATCTCTGATCAGCCCACCTTGCCCATCCATTCTGCGCTCAACAGAACTCATGTTGCCACACATGGCACCCATCTGCTCACTGATGGTCTCCACCCATGTCCTGCCCAGGGCAAACAAATCCAAGCTCAAACACTAATACTACTATTGATGACTAATTCATTAATTAATCAATGAACTTATATATTTCCTCATACCCCCAGCTCCTCATGCTCATAGCCAAATACACCAGCAGCCCAATCAGTCCAATGAGGACTGATGCCAGCACAATCATGATGGTCTCATGCGCCATCATTCTGATGAGCTGATAGTAGCTGATGGTGCTGATTGCTGATAAGCTGATGAGCCAATCTAACAGCAAGACTCATCCAACAACAGCCTTGCAATCACCTCATTGGGAAACCTTATCACTGCTCATGTGGGTTCCCATGCAAATCTCATCATTTCACATCCTATCTCAAAAGCTCCCTTGGAAAAAACAACCCATGGATCAATCTAACATGAACACTCATCCAAAAGTTCTCATGTGGGTTCCCATGCAAACCTCATCAGTTCAACTACCCCATAGTTAAGTCTCATTGGAAAAACATCCCATGGATCCAACCCTACCCTTGCCCATCAGCATTGTTTTTCAAAAACATTTATGCTTATCACCCCACATTCTCTATGGAATGAGGGGGGTTCCTCATGTTGTGAAACTGGGTTCCTCATGCCCATGCTGGATCTCATCCCCATTCTTAGGCTCATAGTATGCCATGCTGCCAGCATTGGTGAATCCACATCCTATCCCATAGGTTCCATTGGACCAATCCTGCTCATCCCCAATGCTCTCACCCAATGGCTCTTCAGGCCTATAGTCCATATCCCCCCACCTGGGGAATCTCTCCAAAGAACCTGATGGAACCCATGGAATGATCCAACCATAGATACACCAATGATCTGATGCTGCAGGGTGATCACCATCATGCCCCAAACTCATAAAGAATCTCTTCTTCATCCCATCATTCTTGTCCACATACACATACATGTAGTCATGCTGTGACAATCCCAGCATACCCTCAATGATCACCCATACATTGCCCAGCGCATGGCTTCTCATGATACCACCCAAGCTCAACAGCTCATTGGTCATCTCCTCTGCTGAGTGCACCATGGCTCAATACCTCACCAATACCCACCCAAACTAATAGCTTGTGCCAAAATATGCCCTTGAATCATGGAGCCAATGGTGTGCTCAGCAGGTTCTGATGCCCCCATCATCCCTTTCATTCCAATTCTTCCAAATACTAATTCCCTTTCATCCCAACCCTTCCAAATACTAATTCCCTTTCATTTCAATTCTTCCAAATACTAATTCCCTTTCCTTCCAATTCTTCCAAATACTAATTCACTTTCATTACAATTCTTCCAAATACTAATTCCCTTTCATCTCAATTCTTCCAAATACTAATTCCCTTTCATTCCAATTTTCCAATGCATGCTCCAGTCTCATCTCCTCCTCCTCCTCCATATTGGAAGGCCTATCTCCCTATACTCATTGGCAATGTGCCAATCTCTCTCAGATTGGGTGTCATAGGCCATCAAATCATACCAATCCTCAACAGCCCACCAATCTGTCCATCCAGAATAGGCATCCACCCTCACCACATAGAGCCTCCATTGCCCATTCCTCCACCAAGCCCTAATATGCTTTGATCCAGTTGGCATGGCTCTGATCTCTCAGATCTCTCATCAAATTTGTGCCAATAAGCTCTCATGGATCTCATGATGAAAGGGAATTAGTATTTGGGCTCTCATGGATCTCATGATGAAAGGGAATTAGTATTTGGGCTCTCATGGATCTCATGATGAAAGGGAATTAGTATT
>JBAHVQ010230836.1:0-10282 GCA_036872915.1 Nanipora kamurai
ACAACGAAAGGCTTGTTCTTCAAGCTTTATGAAAACTCAGAAAAGTTGTGAGTTCCCCAACGGGAATCGAACCCGCGCCTCCCGATTGCCGGTATAAACAAGCTTGTTTATATCCAAGCTTGTTTATATCCAAGCTTGCAAACACCTACACTCTCTACGCTCTGTAGATTGAGTTTGCTCATATCATTACTATTATCATTAACTATTTTTATGATCATTATGACTAACGAGCTTCTACGAGGTCGTAAATAAGCATTTTGACGAATCTAAGAGACAGCTCAGTATAGCAAATTGCCTGACTTTTTTAATTTCTAACGATGGTAATTGTACCATTCCAAACATAAACAATACCACGATATTTTCGTATTTAAAATGAATTTGCCTTCATTCAGTGCGCTTGTGCTAATATGAGACACATGTAGGAGAATTGCCTGGTACATAAAGACTTGATGAAATATAGGACAACGGATGCAATGATAAAGTGCGGCAAAACATCGATCAGACTGTGTACAAACATTATAAGCAAAATGTTCACTCTAGGAATCGCTCCAGTTTAGTCACAGTTTCCTTATTCCAAAAACTTTTACCCGAATTTTTACACGGAAGAAGTCCGGCCAGGGCGGAAGTTTCGAAAGCTCGGCCCAGGGTTGAACTTTTAGTCATTCGTATTCGTAATATTGATTGCTTATTTACTGAATGTGCATGAAGTCTGTACGGGATAGTATTTGCCTGAGCTTTTCGTCCAGACCGAGCCACGAAGGAGCGAAGTCTGCGCGAGAAAAACTGAAACGAGGTTAATGAGGAATTTATATGCCTTTGGTTGCTTCCACTAAACTCTATATCGACTGGAAGGCTAACTCCAGTCGATAAGCATATCAAAAAGTAAAGCCAAAAATAGCTGACAAGGAGATCTTTTGGTCGTTTCCCTCAGACCTCCAAGGTCCAATTGGACATCAGTATTTAATCTTCTCAAAGTAATTTAGCCTGGGGCTTTCCTTGGGTGATTGAAGGATAACCCTTGGAAGAAAAATTTAGACGTCAAAACTCCCCTAGATGGGTGCATCTTCGACAGTAACCTACCCCCTGTAAGAGTAAGTAAGTCTTTGGTGTACAGGGGGTGTTCTAGCGATAGGGCATGTGTTAGGGACGGGTTCTAATTAATGCGCCCGCGTGAGAGACTGAGGGAAAAACAACCAAAAAGGCATCATGTCTGCCATTTTTAGCTTCATTTTTTGAAATGCAGTAAGCCTTCCAGTCTTCACAGAGTTCAGTGGTTCCTTCTTCCATCGTTTTTAACGCTTTTTTGTTTTGGCGGTTTTCATTAACTTCATCGTTGTTACTAATGACTTTTTCATTTATTAAACGAATTTTTTGCTTAAGAACTTCTTGGCGTATTTAGTTTCACGGACATTCACGCGTTGCGAAGAAAGGTTTGAATACACATAAATACTCAAAGCATTTCAGAGATTTAAGAACCAGTAACGACAACTTAACAGTGCTATACGTGCATGAAGTTCTACTGTTTGATGACGTGCTGTTGACGGCATCAAAAAGAAAAAGTCCTACAATTTTGTCGTATATTTCTGCGGTAAAGGAGTCGTTATTTATACTGGATTACCTATCAGCTACCTAAGCTGATCTCCCTAAGGTCCAGTAAGAGGCATCCTTCCTGGATCCACTGTTACTACAGGGGGAAACCGGAGCACCCGGAGAAAACCTACGAAGTACGGTAGGTTGTCAAACTGGACAAAAACTCTTCTCCAAGGTGACCGAGTAGCTCAATCAGTAACTGCACGGAGCCAGGGGAATCGAACCCTAATTACAGATGTGAGAGACAAGTGCACCATCACATTGCCACCTAAGTTACCGTATTTTTACATTATGATTAGAATCTGGACTGTCTTCCCCGAAACATAATGCATGGATTTTAAGAACAATTAAAAAAGTGCCAGAGATGTTGACTTTTTGGGCGAAAAATTTCTTAAAACTACACTAAATTGTAATAACTGCATTAAAACTTGATTACTGACTAACCGCATGGATACGTTTTCGCAGGTTGCAGCTCTGGTCTAATTGACTTTCAGCAATACAGACAATATTAATAATGGCGAAAATTCTAGGGCTTTTTTTTTTTTTAGTTTTTCGATGACGTAAGCATCGATGTCACAAGATTACGTTTTCAAACGCAGGTACTCTGACTTCATATTCTCCACATGCAATATCTTGGTCATACCTCAAATCTGTAACTCCAAATCTGAAACAAGACAGCTGCAAAAATAAACAGTCGTAAGCAACTGTAGCATGGCAACGGAATATGTCGGAACACCCTTAGAGGACATAATTGTAAACCCTTCTTTATTCGGGCTTCTGGGAGGTTTCCCCTTGACGAGTAAAATCGTCTGACATTAGCCAGAGTAAAATTAATAAGCTGCCAAATGGCAAATGTGGCCAAGTTGACAACTTTGGCAACTGTGGGCAAAGATTAATATCAATGAGGGAAAGATTCAACTAGTTTGTTATTATTGAGCTTTGTAAGTTACCTTAATCTGATCTGTTTGTCTTTAAATCAAGTCCGGAATTTTTCCGCCAAAACATGTGGGTCTGCACGAAAACATATTTGACGGTTAGCCAGACAACAGCGTGCGTCATGTGGCGTACAAATCGGATAAGGAGCTCAATTA
Source organism: Nanipora kamurai (assembly GCA_036872915.1). NCBI lineage: Eukaryota > Metazoa > Cnidaria > Anthozoa > Scleralcyonacea > Helioporidae > Nanipora > Nanipora kamurai. Next base: position 2,682 of record JBAHVQ010230836.1, read on the forward strand.
TATGATAAAATTTATCAAAGGCTTTCTTTGTGGTCCCATCGTCACAACGTATTTTTTGTGCATTCAGTCCTTAAACCTAGAAATCAGAGTTATATTTCCTGAAATTTTCCTATTTACCCATGATTTTTTTTTTTCTTTGTTCTTTCGTTTGTTGTTTTGTTCGCGGTGTCCAGTCTATCGGACATTAAGCGCTAAAGGGCTAAGCTCCAATCAAGCGAGAATGCAAATCATTGCAAGTTTTAGTTTGTGCCTCGTATGACCGCGAACTTGCGACAACTTACGTTACCATTCTCAGAGACATTATAAAGAGAAAAACTCAAAGAAAAGCAGGGCAGGGTATCGATGAGCTTTTAAACATTGCCGCAATAACTTCGGAACCAGCAGAAATGCAGAACTTGCAGCGACTTGTTAATTACTATTTGCGTGCTGGCAGGAGGTACCTACCCCTACAGGAAGCAGGTATTGCAGGGAATTGCCTCTGTTGCCTGTTCGACTCAGGTATTGTTGTTTCTCGTAGGATGGTTTCACAATCGATGTGATAAACTGCAATAACGTCAAATCAATTTTGAGAAGAAAAGCACCGGGAAAAAAAATCTACATTTTAAAAATAAATTCGTGATTCTACCTGTTGGTTTCCCACAAATTTACAAAGTAAATCCCCATAACTTTGTATTATGCGAAGGTACCAGCTGTTAGATAGTGAGCAATTGTCTGTGTCAAAATATAATTACGCACCAACTAGATGAACTCGGGGTTTTGGCAACACTCACAATAACGAAGTAAACTTCTTTTGAATTTGTGTGAGCAACTTATACGAATTTCTACGTAAGCGTTTGTAAGCAAAGAAATATATTATGGGATTATAAACGTTAGACGTTTTTGCAAACAGAGCTGGTAGTTCGTGGAATCCGACGGCAAATTGCACTCCGGTGAATGCCTTGAGCATTGACATCACGGCATAAGGCGTCCAGGCAAAGAGAAATGCGCCAGTAATGACGAGAAGTAGCTTGGCGATTTTCACCTGGGCCATGTAGCTTTCCCGCGTGGCTTGAGCTTCGCTGCCCCACATTGCTGATGCGTTGTGTGTTATTTCTCTTACGATCAAAAAGATTTTTGTATAGGAAACAATGATTGCTGTTACTGGAATGGCAAAGAACACTACGAGAAGAAACAAGCAATACGAAGCATCGCCGAAATCTTTGGAACTCCAAAGAATCGAGCAATGGAGACCGAAGCCTTCGAACGTGTATTCCGACCAACCAACCAAAGGAAAACAGCTTGCAATGAAAGAAAGTAACCAAGCTCCCAAGATAACCTTCTGACCACGTTTCCTGGAGATGTGATGGAGATTTGGACGAGAAAGCGTGCAGTAACGTTCAATAGCGAGAGCAGCGAGTTGCAGCATGGACGAAAGTCCAATCCAGCTCGAGACAAATCCATACCAACGGCATCCACTCTGGCCTGTCGTCCATTTCATTGAAATCGCCGACGATAAACCCAACGGACAAACCACGCTCAACATGATGAAGTCTCCGAAAGCCAGACTAAAAATTAGAACGTCTTTTGGTTGAATTAACATTCTGTGACGATATCTTAAGCATGTTCCCAAGACGAGAGCATTGGTAAAGCTTCCAAATATTATGAAGATAGTCAAAGCGACAGCAAGAGCCGTGGCTCCTGCACTGCTGATTGACGGTAGATTTTGCGTCATCTGCGTTTCTTTATTTCAGTACATCGAGGGTCGAGAACCAAAGAAACTACTAATTTTAAAATCGATGTAAGCTGGCAAATAACGTAGCAGATCAGTATGTGGGCAAAGACTTGCCAGGTGTTTTATGCAAAACGAAAAGTGCATGAAAAACGTCGATCGTCTCGGAGCAGGTATCAGTTTCTTATCGCCATGTATTGTAAAAGCATCCGGCTTTCTTTTTTTTTTTTCAACGACGTTGATGAAAATATCATCCAATTGCTGCTTCCGTGATTTTACAGTGTTCTACAATTACTGAAAAGGCCTTCACAACCATTGGCCACTGTTGTGGCCACGCCACATCAAAATTAGGTGATAAAAACGTCCAGATTCTTGATAAAAAATGTTTCAAAGTAATTAATAATGCAGTAAAGTTAAATATTTGGTGAAGCGCGTATGGATTATGCACAAAACACTTGCATAAACTGAGTCAACGCTCGCCTTATATTCTCGTGAGGGCTTTTTATGGCCTGATTGACTTGTTCGATGAAGAATCTACATTGGCGGTACTTTAGTTCGGTTACAAAAGCAGGCTAAAGTTAATTCAAATGATCTTATACGGCGGGAGGAAGATTTTCTTAGCAACAGTCAGCCTGGATAACAAGCCTACCCTAGATCACCAAAACAGTCCATTAAAAGAATGCTACACGGCTTAAAGACTAAGAATTTCTCTTAAAGACCTCACTTGCTTCGGTCGTTTGGGAGGAATTAGGGATGGAAAGCATTAAATTTAACTACCTTCTACTCGGATAGGTCTTCAACTATTTTACTCTGGTTAATGGCAGGCGGCTTTTCTCGCCAAAGGGAGACTTCTTGACTAAAAGGAGTAAAAGGAAGTACATAGTATTTCCTTGAAGACGTTCTCACAAATATAAAAGAAATTAGAGAAGAAAATTGTTTTGACTAAACTGGAAACACTTCGTGTAATTTCCCTTTTAATAAAACGCTTTAAGCAAATATATTATTTAATTTCATGGTCATTTCTAAGAGAATAACAGAGATTAACCATATGTTTTTTATTTTTGATAAGATTGTTTAGTTCCTTGCTCGGGTTTTGGTCATCATAATTTGTTTTTTAAGTAAGAATGGTTCCGTCAAAAGGTGCAAAGTGGCATGCCCTGAAGACCCTTCACTCATTACCAAGTCACTTAAAAAGTATTTCTACTTTTACTGTCAATAAACCTGACTGCAAAATCTCAGCATCAGTTACAGTTAGTTTCATATCGATTTTTCAACATTCTTCTCGACGGATTGAGTATTAAATGAAAATCCCCTTTTCCCCGACCACATATATAGCTTGTTAACTGATTTTTAATTTTTAATGAATTTTAATGTTCACCGGTTTGCCGATACCGACTTGCGAGGGGACATGTAATTATTTGTGTATCGACATCAGTATACCAGGTGAACTAATTCCTTTCCAAAAGAGAATTTCAACAAATGTTTAACTCACATCTGAAAAAGAACGAATTTACCATCGAGAAGCAGGAACATGAAAGTACTTGTACTGTTACTTTTAACTTTAACTCCGTTTACGCTCTAGGATGAAAAGATAAGCTGGACGTGGAATACCGAAAGCATGCAAATGAATCGAATTACTTGGATATGAAGATGACCGCCGCTGAGGCCTAGACATCAGTCGCCAGTCAGTTCAAATCACGAACATGATTCGGTATTCCATGCAATACGGCTACTAGCAATGCTGCACTGTGTGTCTCATGAGCTTTTACGGAAAATCGAACTTAACAATTTTGTACGAACGCGTCGCTCTTTTCAAATTTAGTAAAAACCAAGTAGTGGACAATCCCAAATCGTGCATTCTTATTGGCTGAGCTACTCGTGGTCTAATTGTAGCAGTCTATTAGCCGCGTGACCCTGCCGCGTGACCCGTGTAATTCATGCAAAAAATTATAATAGAAAATTTACGGATGTTATCTCATTAGAATAATATTTTGTCTGACCACTTGGTTTCTGCTAAAACAATTAGACAACTCGACGTTGTTTTTCAATTGTCTGCTATCATTAATTCACAGATGAAACTATCCTAAATTTAGCGAAGAAAATGGTACGGTCTCGCCGCCAACCTCCAAAACCCAGATTTACTGTTGGCGCAGAAAGATTACTCCAGTTGATTACAATCTCAAAATCTGCTTAAGTATGCTTTCCATTGTGCGGTCGGGCAACTAAGCCTAAGGCTTCCTTTGGACCGCCCCTTTCAAATTCTCGCAAAGGCCTCTCAAAATAACCCAGACACTACACTTATTATAAAAAAGTTGATATTAATGTCTTAGAAAATTTTGCTGATCAAACTGTTGGATACCATAGACTCAGAAAAACTCTGAGCTCCAGACGGGGTTCGAACTCGCAACCTTATGAATGTTAGCCAGACGCTCTAACCATTGAGCCATTACAACTCAGACGGCAGAGAAAGGTTACCTACAATATTTAAAGTGTATGAACGCCGAATATCAATTGTACTACTGAAAAAGTCTTACAAAACCATTAAAAATACCAAGCTAGCTATTCTACCCCTTAAGTTGAAACCAAATGTAAAACATCGCCCATTAGTTCTCTCAATTCCAGCGACTTGCCGAGTCAAAGCTGAGCACCGGTTAGAATCAAAGAATAGAGAACTCGTGACCCCTTCTTCTGTTTTTCCTGTAGGAAGATAATAAGGAGCTTTAGCATTGACTACCAGCACGAGTGCGAGTACAAGATTCATCATTTACGCGTCATTTACGCGCCATTTGTTTTTACCAAGCCGTAGCCATCGTCCTGTTAAGTACGAGTCTCCAGTAAAATCTCGTGGTCACCCAACGAAAACAAATAATGGAAAGTTGGCAACTTTTTCCCCAATCAATCAATCAATCAAATCTTTATTTACCCACCGTAAATTCTTCACGGTAAATCCCCGATCTTCTTTCGCAAATTGTATACAAGAAACACGGTTATTTTAGCTGGCTAGAATTGTTTTCATAGAAAAAGAGAAAGCGACAAATAAACGCATACGTGCTGTCGTTGTCTTTGTGAATGAAAACTAAAGGTGAATACGAACAACAAATTGGTGCAATTTGTCTCGCAACAATGTCGAGGCTTCATCGTGCTCGTATTACTGTCTGCTCTTGCAACTTGTCGTGCAGCAAATATCGTGTTGCAAGTTGCAGAAAAATGCCGCGGAGAGTAGAAATGACATCTGCTTTTTGCAACGTCTAGTGGCAACTTGCATCATGAAAATGTGTTGCTCGACAAGTTGTACAAGCCGGTAGTAATGCGTGTAGCATTGTGCTCAACTTGCAACGCGATATTGTTACGAGGCAAGTAGCAGCAATTTGTTGCCAGTGTTATTTCACCTGAAAGAAGGAAATGTGTGATAACTTCAGCTACGAGTTTCTAGCTGCGTTTTAAACTCGTATTTGTGCTCGTAGTCAAAATTAAAGCTCTCTAATGAGTTAACATTTCTAGCTGTCTCGAGTCTTACTGTCAGCATGAAAAGTGTAACTGCTGTAAGAAGTAATGGGCGGAGGTATAGATTTGTGCTGGTCGTCAAATGTCAGTACTGGTCGGACCTGATTAGCGCCGAGCAGCTTTGGGAGAACCCTTCAATTTGCATTGAGACTAGCCAAACTAGAATGTCATCAGGCACGCGCGTTCAAATCTAAATATTTATTAAAGTCATAATTTCATGTTTTGGCTACGATCATCTTAAATTTCCTGCGTGGGGTATTTGAATCTTAGCCAACGTAAACACCTCTCTGCTGAGTTTTGCTCGCAGTTTTGGTTAGCATTTCCCTACAATTTTAGTCGCCGATCCGTCGACGATTTCATTTGAAATATTCAGTGTTAACTGAAGGCATTTTCACTGCGATTTGGGCGTTGCTACGCTTTGGGCTGCAATTTTTCCGCCATATTAACACATTAACTTAGTTGAAGTGAGGTGCCCCAACGGCACATTGCTGAGGAGAGAAGGGCGCATTTTGCGGCCATTTCGTCGCAACTTTAAGCCATCTCATTTTCCCTAGACAAAGTGGTTTCTGTTTGCTTCCTTGTTTTTTGTGTTGTTTTAGGGTTTTTTTTGTGAGGGGGGGTTGATAGATATGTTTATCACATATGTACATATCCGTATATAATCATGCGGCAATCGTATACGAAATTAATACCAGTTCTCTTTATAATATAAACGAGCTTCTTCTTAAAGGAAATAACGGAATAGTTTATCTTGTTTGAATGAGGGAACAGCTGCCTTAGTCAAAGAGACCAGAAAGACACAAGGTGTGTACAATCTAAAGCCACAATAATTAAAGGAAGGCAGGTTTGCAGGTTATCAATGTATCAGACTAGACGACCTTAAACCACCGCTACCATCCCAAATGCTCGTTTCTGGTCAGCAATATTGGTAACTAACAACTAACATAAATTTTCAACAATTTCTTCATATACATATATTGTTTTAATGAATAAGATTTCTCAAATTTCGCGTTCGAACGAGCGGTTTGATGACGTAAGAACGCGAAATAAAGTCGAACGAGAAAACTTATCTTCTAATCCTTTCCTGATACCGCATCAAAATTGTCTCGAAACATTTTCAATTGCACGGAAGTCAAAACAAATCGTACGTAGAGTCAACCAGATTAAAGCACGCAAATGTACTCACAAAAACAAAGCTTGCTATAAGAACAAAGTTCTTAACATAATTTGTAAGAACTCGACAACGATTTTAGGCGGGAAGCACTCATGGTAGCACTGTGACAATTTAAAACAAACGTTCGTTTGAAAGTTTATCCCAGTAAGTTTAACGCTGAGCAGATACATTTTCAATTCAGGGAAGGACAAAACTGAAAATTTAAAAAATGTTCATATAACTGTTACGGCTATCTTTCATCTTTCCAAACTCAGGGTAATACTTCTCATTTATATTTTAAAACGATTACGAGCTAAAAGTGCAATGAAATATAGTCCTATTGAAACAGCTGTTTGCTTGATCCCTTGTGTATGAAAAATACACTAAATAACAATAGTAGTAATAACAATAATAATAATCACAATAATAATAATAATAATAATTGTATATAATAATAACTGTATATAAAGTATTATTGTATTATTATATTATATTATTATATTATATTATTATATTATATTATATTATTATATTATATTATTATATTATATGTATTATTATATTATATTATTGTATATAATAATAACTGTATCGAAAAGGCTACAGGAATTCGTGGAAAAGATTGGAATAACAATACCGGTTCAAGTACTTCAAAAAACTGTTTTACTTGGGACGGCGAGGATTATTGGAGGCGTGTTAGAGATTAGGGAGTCCTAGGACCTAAGGTTGCGGGTAGCAACTTGCTCCTAGGATTTTAATCCAGCATAAAATCAGACGGTGTGAAAATAAATAATAATAATAATAATAATAATAATTATATACAAGGTGCGCGGCCAGGAAGACACATTAATATAATATTCAAAAACTCATTAATAATTCACGAGGAAAACACAAAGCAAAACCATAAGCGTGTCGTATCTTTATACGTGATAAACATACGCTCGTTTTTCTTGTCGAATTTTCTCGGCTTAGAAAACATCAATTTTCAAACTTTCTTCGTGGATTGGCGTGTTGAGGGGTTCGTTTTTGAAGCAATTCAAAAAAGTCGTAGTTCGTGTTTTATGTAATAGTTAAAATATAAGCGGCTCTCTCTCTCTCTCTCTCTCTCTATCTTTCTCTCTCTATCTCTCTGTCTCTCTGTCTCTGTGTCTGTCTCTACATATATATATATATAATACACAACAAAGTGAAAACACGAGTTACTTCATCGAATTTTTAATCACTACAGATCTGTTT
>JBAHVQ010230847.1:0-10281 GCA_036872915.1 Nanipora kamurai
ATGTCTGTAAATTTACAGTACTTTCTCTGGCGTCCCAGCTGCCAGTACATTTTACGGTAAATTTGCAGCTTTTTTTTAACAATGTACGAAGAATTGTTGTTTCTTGATGATGGATCATTGACATTGTTGTTCAAAGTTAATTGAACATTGGTGGAACATTTGTCACCGAATTTTGTCCAATATTTTCAAGATTGTGCACAACAATGCTGGAAAACATATCCAAGAACACTGTCTTCAACCAATATGTCACTAAAACACGCGTGACCAAAACGAGTACTACCAGCTTTAAATAACCTTGTGTTTGACATGACAATAAGATTATGTAGCTAAGTTGGAAAAACGCCGAAAAATACGATATGGAACACGCGACTGTCGATACAAAGCCACGTGCAAATCTCAGTTTCCGTCTCGCTGAGCTCCACTGAATTCATTTTGTGAGTTTGCATCCAGTTAGCAATCTCGTTTAATAGCGAAATACAGGTAACGGAAAGAGCTTTCATTCGACAAAAAATAAGGATCTGAAAGGGAAGGCGTCCGTTGACGATCAGCTTTGAAAAATTTAGGCTCCATGACAGACTTTTTAGTCGCAATTTCCAGCCTTGTCAGGTACCTGGTACAGCTAAAATTTCCTACATTCTTAAACGGCTGCTTTTCTGAAAACTGTTGACGATTTTTAGAAGGGTCTTGAGGAGTTTCTTGTCAATAGTAACATTTTTAAGATACTGTCTTAATAGAGAATTGAATAAACTTCTTTTTGTTTTCGTAGCGAACCTCGTGAACTAAAGCCAGAGGTTAGTAAAGTATGATTTTAAAAGCTTACTGTAACGATAACATTAGCCTCCCGTTGTTTATTAATTCGTTTCGATAGTAATGCTCTTAACTTCTAGATAAATATTCGTTAATACCCTTAGGTTTCGAGTGGTAAGCCGACGTCAGCCAGAGAGCGCCGTCGGCAGCGTGAAAGGGAGAGTATGGTTGGCCGGCAATCCGCTTTACCTTCGAGCATTCAAGTGCTATCGGTGCCACCAAAGACAAGCGGAAGTCAAGGTTTGTCATTATTCTCAGATGAGCTCTTGGTCAATCAGTGGCCAACTGTTTAAAACCTATAACTAGGGTTAAATTCTATGCTGCCTAGTTCAGTTCTGATTCAATTAAACCGCCAAGTCAAACCAAAAGTATCAAGTAGGAGAAAAAGATTGAGTGAACAGACGATAACGAAAATGATTCCAATGGCAGTTTTTAACCACAATGCTTTGCCAACTTAAATTCACTCCAACAACAGCTAAAGCATATTCAACATATCACTATCACCAAAGCATGACTGAGCTTTCTTATTATCAGGTTTAATCTTATTTAAACCCTATATTTCTTCATTTCAGCGACATACTAAGTTTACTTCGTGCATCGTATTGTGGTAAAATGTAAACATCACTTAAGGCTTGGCCTTAATCACTGGACGGGATTTTCATATATATTTTTTTTGGCTTTTTCTGTTCTACTCTCTGGCTAATTGATTATTAAATTGATGACAGGCTTACCTTTTTAACGAAGTTATTGCTGAGAATATTATATGTTATACATTACGTATACGGTGTCTCGTCTAAGTTGGCATTAATTTGCACTTGTTTGTTCTTCAAAACCTAATTTTTATCGCCTTTAAGGCTCACAATTTTTGGCACTACGAAAAATACAAGCGTATAATTTAATTCTAACATGAACTCCAAAGCGTATTATACGATTAGCCACACTAAAAATATAAAGGTTGACTTCACATTGGCTTTTATTTTTTTTGCCGTGAAAGGTCAGAAAAGACAAATTCAAGATCTCTCAGGAACCCATCAAACTGTAGTATTTTTTGTTTTCTATACTATGTGATGGACGACATTTAGTGTTCGATAATCGGTGTCAACAAATCCTAAACCGTCTATTATCCAACGTACATTGTCTGAGAAAAAAAACATGCAACACGTTCAAAAGAGATCAGACATATTCTATTCTATTCAACGTCATTCAGCGTGTTAAGAGATTTCTCAACAAGCGTTGAACCGTGCGTCGCGGGCTATCAGTAGTCCGGACGTTACAGTCTGTATTTGGCTTAGGTCTCATGTGTGCAGAATTTTTTGCTTTGGCCTACCCCGACCCAGAGCCTAACAAAGAAGAAGGAAAAGAAGAACTTCTTTCAGTTATATACTGGATAATCATGTCAGCGAAACTACACTGTCCCCCGTAGAGGTACAGTAAGGGCTATCCCTCATGGGTCCAGTGTTACTACAGTAGGAAACCAGAGTACCCCGAGAAAACCTTCGATGTTTGGTAGAGCCAAGATGGACAATACTCTTCTCACATGTGACCAAGGTAACTTTAATCAGAAAACTGCACGGAGCCAGAATCGAATGCTAGTCATAGAGGCGAGAGACGCGTGCTTTACTACTTTACCACTAAAAGCACATTTCAGATATAGAACGGTGTGTTAGATGACATTTAATAAGATATCAAAATAAGGCATCTTTGGTCTACCATTTTTCCTCTTCCAAGAGCTAATTTTGGCTGACAAATTTTCAGCTTTGAGCTTTTGGGTCCCCAAGCCAAAAATTTCGCTTCCAGTTTGACGTGGAGGGGTTCTAAAGGTAATAATGCAACTGATATCTTGTGGAGGTTCATGCTAAAGACGTTGTTTAACTCAGTATTGTTTATCTTTCAGTTGGCCATGCACCGATTGAGAATTCGTCCTTCGGTGAGGATTCGGTCGACGGGCCAGCACCAAGTGCTGGATTACCCGGAAAGGTAAATTTTACGGGTGTAAATTATGACAGTATTAACAATTTAACGGAATATTTATTTACTTGTTGTAAATGAATTTCTTTTTATCACCATTGAAATTTGACTGACGTTATTAAAGTTTGAAACGCTCTAATGAAGATGCGAATCGCTCAAATGAGCATCGCTTTTGCTTTAATGAAGGGAAAATGGTGTAATACCGTAACTTGAGGTAAAACGAAGTGCAAATATATATTTTCGGCAGAAAATATAATGAAAAACAGAAATCTATCATACATTTTCATCCGGGCTTCAAAATTGCCTCCCAATAAAAGCAATATGGCAGCGTCCAGTAGGCGAATATCTTTCGACTGAAATTTGGGGCCAATGCCCCCTCTAGTCTTATTTATAATCTCTAAGATAACAGCATAGTACCCGGTGCTTTCTCGGGAATGTGCGCGCGCAGCAGTTTGAACTTTCTAGGGAACACACGTCTGATTCTAGGTAACAAACGTTAATTTGTACGGGACACTTCTTACTTCTACAGAAGACATGTCTGCTTCTACAAAGAAGCTTATGTTTGTACGTTCCCCTCTTTATTTGTATGGAATGATACTCATGTGGTACGAAACGAGCGATGTTCCTTGCCTGGCCAGACATTTTGCCGAAAGACGTTTGGCCGAATGGACATTTTGCCGATGGACTGTTTGACGAACGGTCAGTTTGTCGGATGGACTTCTTGCCGAAAAGACATTTTGCTGAATGGACAATTTGTCGAAAATGGACGTATTTTCTTATCAAGCTTTTCTTACCCCATCAACGCTCTTTTCTTACACCACAGAAGTCTGATAGTGAAACATATTTGCAGACCAAGATTTTGGATATAAACAGTAAAACATGATTCATTCGTTAGGTAAAAGTTTATTATGTGTATAATTCACAAGGTACCCGGACATTTGGCCAACAGGACATTTCACCGACAGACAGTTGGCCGACAGGACATTTCACCGACAGGGCATTTCATCAGCAGAATATTTGGCCGGCACAAACATTTCTCAGATGGGATACGACGCTTGACCGACAAAACAATTTGCATAAATTACCTGGTAAAAACATTAATGGATAACCTATATGACTCACACAAGATCATCCGTCATCGGCTCGTCACAATTGAAAAGAAAACAAAAAGATCGCTCATTAAGTGATCATAAAGAAGTCCTTTTGTTCGGTCAAGTGGCGTGAAAACAAAAACGTAATTCATTGGGTGATCACAAAAAGAGGGAAAGAAGGGATGACTCATAGGTATTTTTAAAACATTTACCAGAGATTTACCAGGCGGAAATCGTAATCTAAGTATGAATATTAGAGCCCAGCTCAACATTCTAATATGAATAGCCATGAACGAATCATACAAGAGAAATAGCAGACATGTTAATTTTATAAAAGTTTTACTGACGTTTCGTTGCCAACGCGCAACATTTTCGAGGTGAAGTTACATAAATTCGGTAAGGATATTTAACTGATATTTTCAACACCTTGTAACCCAATTACTTAGTTACTTAAAAATAGTCTTTAAGCAATGCGTGAAAAATTTTCGTAGATGTCAACGTACGTTCTTATAAATTTTAAACTCGTGTCGGTGAAATGTCCTGTCGGCCAAATGATCTGTCGGTGAAATGTCCTGTCGGTGAAACATCCTGTCGGCCAACTTTCTGTCGGTGAAATGTCCTGTCGGTCAAATGTCTGTCGGTCATATGTCTGTCGGCCAAACGTCCGGCCACGAATTCACAAAAAGCATGCTGACGGTATGTACAACAGTTCTACACATTATGAGTTATAGCCCGCAAGTACGTTATGATGTTCTCGTAAGTGTCAGTTTCAGTAACGATATCTTTCAATCTTTCACATTCTTTTTCCTTACCTTTTCCCTTCCTTGCTAATGATGACCTACATAATGGTTATCTTACATAATAGTTACATTAAAATCGTCTACTCTGCGACGTTTAAACGGCCGTCCTAAGCGAACCTTTAAGAAAAGCTTGATAAGAAAATACGTCCATTTTCGGCAAATTGTCCATTCAGCAAAATGTCTTTTCGGCAAAAAGTCCATTCGACAAACTGACCATTCGTCAAACTGTCCGTCGGCAAAATGTCCGTTCGGCAAAGTGTCTTTCGGCAGGATGTCTTTCGACAAAGTGTCTTTCGGCAAAACGTCCGCGTACCGTCCCTTGTGGGCAACCGTAAAAGGACGGCAATATGGCTGCATTCAATGAAGAGTGGTTTTTACGCGGAAAACGTCTCCAGTTAATGGTTTTAATGAAGATAAGAAAATTAATAAACAAAAAGCAATTCAAAGGTAAAGAGGAAAAAAGATTTTGGGTGCGGCTACATTTGCAAAAACAAAAGGAGTACTTATACGTATCTCCGATTGATACAAATGATGTTGTCACCGATTATAAGAATCTCCCACGGTCGGGGAGAACCATAAAAAATACAAATGCTTCCGATTCTTACGATATGTGTGGGGATAATCTGAAATTCTATATGTTCGTGTTCTCATACATCGTAAGGATCCCCGGCGGTCGCGGACAGAGCTCGTCGCCGATTCTTATGAGAGAACCAGGCTTAAAGTGACAGCAGATGTGAGATACATTCACTAAAGCAAACGTTGTAACCAATATTGAGACTCTAACCGAACTACCCTTCTTAGGAAGGAAAATCAGAAAATGGTGTTTTCGGGGATAATGCCATTGACCAATCGAGCGGTGATTCAGATCTCGAAGAAAATAGTTTAGAGGAGGCGACCCAGGAAAGCTCTCAAAAACCAAGGTAAATGGAATCTACATTTTATCTGCAAGGTTTTCTATTTCTCTCCTTCATTATCTTCTGTCGTTTCCTGCTCCGAAACGTTTATTTTCAGGTAGTCCGGAAGAAATCCAACCTTATCCCCAGGGCCATTTCGGGGTTTTTAAAGTGAGATGACGACCCACGCAAATATCGGTCAAGATTCTCGTTACCAACCATAGCCTGGTGTTGTTTCACTATTTAGAAAACTATACGAGAAGACCCTGGGAAAATGTTTGCTGAAAGTAAAGCAACCGAACGGGGTACATATACTGACGATTAGCGTCACGTATGCCATGACAGTACCAAATAATTTAATTTTTAAAATTTTGTTGCACTCACAAGGAATCAGAGAAGTTTGGACTAGATACGTAGGATTTGTAAATGTAAAACGTGCCAGATCAGTGTAAATTGAAACAGATATAGGGTAACTTTCCCGGAACAGTAAGGTTAGTTTATAAGCTGTGCCAAGCCGAAACGTGCTGGCATGTTTTATTAGCATGGGTAGTTTATAAAACCGTCCCATGCCGCACCGCTCTTTGCCTAAGAGCCCCGAAAAATGACAAATAAGAGCGCCGAATGTGTCTTCACAAGTGGCAAAGTAGAGCATATGTCAGGACGACACAGCTCGCCTCAACCCAGTTTATAAGCTGAACTTTAAGCTAAAAAGCTAAAACTTTAAGTTTTTAAGCTAAAGAAACCCGTTTGTAAGCTGTGCCGAGCCTTGCCAGCGTTGGCACGGCTCGGCTCATAAACTAGGCCTAATTCAACCAAAGTTGTAGTTAAATACAGAAAACGAAGTGCAGGTAATGGCTCACTCTGGGTGAAGCTTCTGTGGTTATGATTTAGATATAACAGGTTAAAATTGCGTGCTTCGAAACACCATGTCCGTGTAGTGAAACTCCTTATTTAAACATGCTATTGTGATGCATTTTTACCAGGAGGAAGGAAAGTAATGATGTAAACTCTTTAATATCGGCACTGGATACGACATTGAAATTTTCAGAAGAAAGGCGATCACCAGATTTAGAATCCGAGCGATCGGAAGAGTGTATTGATGACCCCGGTGGTAAGTACTTTTAGTGGGTATCAAAACATAATTTCACGATATTTTAGGGTGGCTTGGGTATTTTTAATTGGCTGGAACTGGTGACAAGTGCATGCGTAGATAGAGATCTAATGGAATTAATCAAAATATTTTTATAAAAAAAGTTAAAAAGGTTGGTAGACTGCCGAATTTATGATAACGAATTCTACCGTTTTGAACTATGGCCCTTCAGAACTCGTTCACACTCCGACGAAGAACCAGAGCTCGAAACGTTATAATTTTTTATCATAAATTTAGCGGTCTACGAACCTTTTAACTTTTTGTGCTGTTTTATGCTGCTTACGCAGCATCTAATTTTTTTAATCCATCTAACGGTTGGTTTTCATGGGGTCGTGGTTTTTAAAATTATAATTACATAGAAATTATTGAAAACTACTAGAAGTTCAAGTTATGTGAAGTCCTAAACAGATTAACCCTTTAAAGTGTAGTGTCCGATATATCGGACACCAAGAATAAAAGAACAAACGAGAGAACAAAGCAAAAACAAAGAAAGAACAAAGAACAAAAGAACAAACGAGAGAACAAAGAAAGAACAAAGAAAGAACAAAGAACAAAAGAACAAACGAGAGAACAAAGAAAGAACAAAGGAACAAACGAGAGAACAAAGCGAAAACGAAGAGAGAACAAAAAACAAAAGAAAAAAGGTTCATGCGTTAAATGTGTAAGATATTTAAAAATAAAATTAACCACATCGAGCTAAAATAAAGTTGCAAGAAGATACAAGATAACTGATTCACGTTTCTGACTTTTATAAGTCGAGTGGCTTAATTATGATTTTGAAATAGAGACTTCCAGATCATGGCCCCTTAATACAAAATAGTTTCAGCGTTTGTGTTCATTTTTGGCAACTGCGACCAATTATAATTACTTTGTAATTAGTAGCAATACCGATTTAATAAATTAAAACAAGTGGCATAATTTTGAGTTTCCACTTTTGCATTTACTTACAAATAACAAGATCTGCTTACCCCTTTTGCACTAAAACGTTTTCCACTCCAGTTTCGATAACGTGTCGCTGTCACTGATGATTACATGACCTGGGTTATTCTGCAAATTTTTCAAGCATGCTTTTAACTCACCCAAGCAGTTGTCCCAGACGAGGAAACGATAGTTAAAGTTAGGTAGCACTAAAGCGTTATGTATTCTTAGTAGGCCTCCACTTATCATATCCTTTATTCTTTGTAAAACGCCTATTCTGTTCGAAACCAATTGGATTCAATATGGGTTTTCCGTGTTATTTTTTACACCTGTTGTTCAACAAGCACAGCGCTGTTCACGTTAACGCAAATAGTAAATTTTCGTACTGATTTTTTCCTCTGTTTACTTTCCGTTTTTCATATGATTGCAGATATATCTGTGTCGTCTGGACGGCTGAGAGATCGTATTGATTTTCTCAGGCAGCACTGCATCAAGGGATTAGGCGAGGCTGACTTCCAGAAGGCATGTAGTATTGTTGACAGCCAGAGCGAGGAAAACGTGGAGCTAGCTTTGGTCGAGTTGATGGGAAGAATAAAGTTTGAAAAATACGCAGGAAAAATATGGCAATTGAAGTTTTGTGAAACATTTAAACGCAGTTAGAAGAAAGCGAGTCGCTCGCTTGTAATCATAAATAAATAAATAAACAATAATTTGAAAAGTTAAAGTGAAATAAAAATTAAGGGGCATTTTTTGAATGAAATCAAGGTAAAATGTGCCAACGGAACGTCTGTGGAACTTATTACTCCTGCGAGAGACACGCCATTCTTCGGCTAGCAGTGTAATCCATGTACATATAGCGATGTTATGGAAAATTAAGTTACTGCAAGTCAGTTTCTTAAAAATTAAATGTACTGTGAGTAGAATAAAATTTATTCTAAACCTCAGCAAAATGTATTATTCATTTCTGCTACACCAACGAGATCCGAGAACTGGATACGAATACAAAGGTGGCAAATAGAAAAAAGCTTGTTCATCTGTTTTTTGATCATTCTGGAAACACTTTTGATTACAAGACTTCTTTCTATTAACTCCGAACTTTACTTGGCAACACTGAAACGATCTTGTTTGATCGAACCGTTTCTTTGTGTTATAAAATGCAGTCAGGTTTTGTTATTCACAAAGAGAATGCTTAAATATCTGAGATCCTTACTAAAGAGCGCCGATCACGAACAATTAAGGGAGGATACCTTTCTCTAATATCAAATTAATAAGTGTCAATAAGAACAGAATTCTCCCTAGATTTTACCCCAAAGTTGAAGTTCATTAATCATTCATACTTATTTGTGTATTAATAATAATTTAACAGTCTCACTAATTACAATTACAATAAATATTTCCTTTTATTAGCATTTCGGCGATACAGTATCACGTAAGAAGCACTCAACTGAGCAATAAACCTATTCAAGTTGCTGAGTTTGCTATGCATAACGGGTAGTTCCAGGCTACCCACGGGCCAAACGGCCAGGTTAGAGCTTAATTGAAATTGTAATTTTGGCCCAGTAACACAAATTTCTCCTTGTGGAAAATGGAACTACCCACGTTGCACTGGGAACGTAGCATCGTACTTTTGTATTGCCGAAAGGATCCTCAGTTGATCGGCGGCATCTTGATCTGCCTTCCGACGAGTAATACTACATAAAAAACATTCGGAATTCTCTGGCGATGGGAAAACATTTAAAAAACGTCCGAACTTAACCAAATTATCGGTTTACCGACAAATGTTTTTTCGCTTTCGAAACGTTGTCAACTCATTAAACTCGCTTTTTTCTCGAGTTTAGTCCCACATCCCTTTCCCATCTCATGAAACACATCTTTCATGTGAAAGGTTGAGGAGGACTTATGACATATACCAAAATGGCTGACCTATTGAGTACGTTTTCCAGAGGTTCATCCTCAATCCAGTTATATAGAGGTCAGTGGGTCTTTTCAGTTAACTGGTAACTGGGTTGTAAATTAAGGGAGACTGGGACTTGATAAACTCACATGGAAATCAGACAGAAAGGGTTGTAAACTTATATGATGTACTCACTGGTAAATCAACCTGAAAGGATGGCAATTTCAGAGTTTTCAGCGTTAAAAGCCATTATGTTCAGAGTTCTTTTTCCAATATCCTTTTCAAGGATGCTCCCTACTGTAACTTTTAATAGGGGACTGGTAACCAAGAAAGGCAAGTCTGAAATAATCGCTCGAGCTTAAAACATATACATATACACAAGATTAAGAATTTTATAAGAATGGGAACTTCAAATCCAGACGTTGCTGACTTATATCATCTTACCTTTACGATGACAAGTCGAATACGTTTGGATTTTAAAAACCTTAACCAGTCGACAATTTTAGAAAGTAAAGTACAAAACGTAATCCGAAAATTAATATCTTGATACTTGAGATACAAGTTAAAACAAGACAAAGACAGGTGCGGTAATATTTCGGCTTTATTGCAAAGCCATTATCAAACCAATTACGTTTACAAAACATGCTGAGATCTATATATATTCAAGTTTCTTGTATCTCAAGTTTCAAGATGTTAATTTTTGGATTATGTTTTATACTTTACTTTAGATTATAACTTCTAACCTTGTACACATATAACT
>JBAHVQ010230858.1:0-10278 GCA_036872915.1 Nanipora kamurai
CTCTAGCGAAAAGCCACTTTTTCATCGCTGCACTTCGCACTGCCGCATGTGGTACGTACCGTACTGCTACGGCTAGTTGTTTACCTTCTAATCCTGCTACTTCTGACGTCTTTCGTAGGCACTGTAACGACATATACAGAAAATTGCCCCTTTCCAGGCGATTGGAAACGATTCCGGCTCGGAACTCCTTTCGGTTCCTTTCTCGTTCGTGCCTGCAATGGAAAAACACAAAACACGTGTCAGTAGCTGCCCCTGGACAGCTGGCTAGAAAAAACCGTTTCAACTGTTCTTCCACCGCTTTTCCCCTCGTTTTCTGCTTCTTGTTGTCGTTGTTGTTGCATTGCTTCCCCAAAAAGGGAAGGGGCCGTACTCGGATGTAGTGCAAGACCGAGACAACCCGTGGCCAGGGTGAAGCAAGCTTCAATCCCATGGCCGAGCTCCAAAAACTAGTTTAATATATGAGCCAGGCGTTGCCTGGCATATCAGATATTAAGCTGATAAGAACAGATACTACACTTGACCTTGTTTTGGGTTTTATTGCCGTACAGTGTTAGGGTCACCAACGGTGCAATGGTGACCTGGGCTGTGTGCAACGGGGCAAACTTGCGGAGCTACCTTGCACTCGGTAGTCAGACCAAAGGGAGGCACGAACTCCCCTCCATTACCTCAAACGACACGGTTGTGATACGGCGACAGCAGCTGAGCACTGCAGTATCAAAGCTTCACTACTGCCGCTAATGAGGTGAAGACTGATTGGTGACTGGAAATGTCAACGTGTAGCTCCTCAGACCTATCACCGGCAGCAAGCACTACCGGTGTTTGAGTCCCCGGCAACCGGGCAACTTCTGGAGAAAGACCTAAAGAGCCTGAACCTCGCTACAGTGCTACACCCGACCCGCCTGACAACCCCGGAGGGGGCTGACAGACGCCTTGATATTTGGTCATTCCGGGTGTATGGGGCCTCTACTTAGCGCGTCGTGAAAGGTGCCCTACGCTATACCCCCCTGAGAGGAAAGCTCATTAGAGAACGTCAGTGCGCCATAATCCGAGAACGACCCCAAGACACCCCCGGCAAGCCTCTGCCTGTTGAAATGATCTCGAGCTTGGTGACGTTGCTCGAGTCCAGACACGAAACGGAAGGACAACCGAATACTGTCTAAAGTGTACCCGGCCTCTTGCTGAAGATTCTCAAAGCGATGGAAGTTGGGGGCTACCCAGACGTGGTGTCGGATTAAACAAATCAAAACCGAAAATCCGGTCGGAATGCCTTCAGATTTAGCGAAGGCGAACCGGATTCCACACGATGTCGGGCGTGGGGCGGATGGATTAAAACGTCTGAGAAGGGAATAGAACCAGTCGATCAGCCAACGATAAAAGGGACACACCACGAACTGATGTTCGAGACTCTCCCTACGGCCACAGTGGCACCAAGCAGACACTGACATGCCGAAGTTCACCAGTCAGTCCGCGGTTGGAAGAATGCCGTGGGTGAGTGACCACGAGGTGTCAAGCGCTGCACGGTCATATCGGAGGAGGTGTAAATTCCCCCAAAGAGATTGCCAATTCACTATAGACGCTGAAAATCTCTCGATGCTGCGGTGCTGCAGTGGCGGGGCTACGCACGATTGCAGAGTACACCGTGCTGGCCGAGACTTCTGCCAAACAGAGTGGATCGCATCCTGTGGGCGGAACCACCAAGCCCCCGGGGGCGTGGTGACCGCCGACTTGAAGCCACGCAGAGAGAACCTCTCGGTAAAACGGCGGAAGCCGTCTCATATTGGATGGGCCAACCTGCCGAAGATTAAAAGTCCGGCTGACTGGTTCTGCGAGGAAAGCCCGCCTAAGATGGTGTCCAAAGAAGGACTGCAAACCACGCTTGTCACCACGTAAGAACCGCTTGACCCACAAGACCCGGAAAGAAAGAACATTGTGGGTGATGCACACACCTTCTAAACCCGCCTCATTTAAAGGTTGTGTGACTGACGCTCTTCTGAGCCGCTCTCGTTTTCCACCCCAAATAAAACTAAATATTATAGTATTTATTTTGTCTATGATGTTACTAGGCATTACCTTCAGTTGTAATAGGTACCAAAAGAGACTTAAACCAAGTGTGTTAACTATAACCGGTCTTCCCCGATAGGTAAACTTGCGCGTGTGCAAGGTGTAAAGGGTCGCTTCGAGTTTGGTCACACGTGGCCCCCAGTGCTCGTCTACGGTTTACTGAGACGACTTCCAAGGGCAGTGATTTGACCAGAAGTCCACTGAAAACCGCCACGGAGAGAAGTACGATGGCGCCATGAAGAGGAGGCCATGGCATTTGCCGGGATTAAGCTTAGCACTGTTAGCCTTTTCGTACTTCCCGAACAACCGAGCCAAAGCATGGACAGACTCGTCCGTCGTTAACAGTACCGACGGGCCATCAGCGTATTGCGAGCTCTTCGCGCGCTTTCCACGTCCGGGGAGGGAAAAGCCGACGATGGAATTGTCCGCTCTGATCGCGCATGCTAATGACTCTGCCACGAGGACATAAAGGAGAGGCGAGAGTGGGCAACCCTGCCGAATCCCACGGGAGATTGGAAATGGCACCGTGACAAAGCCATTCACAATCACCATGCTATACACATCAGTGTATAGAACCCTAATCCACCTTCGAAAGGATGGTCCAAAACCCATCTTGGCCAAGACCTTCTCCATGTAGACCCATTCTACCCTGTCGAAGGCTTTTTCTTGGTCAAGAGACAGTACGGCACCAGGCGCCGCCTCGCTGTTGGCAAAATCTACGACGTTGTGGAAAAGACATACGTTCTCCCCAAGAAATCTCCCCGGGATGCGACGCAACTGGTCGGGTGACACCACCGATTCGATGACATTGAGAAGGCGATTTGATAACGCTTTTGCAGCAATCTTGAAGTCGACACACAAGAGAGTGATAGGACGCACATTTGCTGTGTCCAAGATGTCACCCTTCTTGAACAAGAGCGTTATTGCGCCAGTTCGTTGGGTAAAGGACAAACGACCGCGACGGTAACACGAGTTGATTACGTTAGCATAGTCGGGACCAAGTAATGCCCAAAACCGAACGTAAAGTTCGGCTTGCAACCTATCGATACGCGGTGATTTTGATTAGGCCATTTGCTTGAGAACTTTCAAGCACTCCTCCTCGGTGAGGTCTCCCTCACACAACTCGCTTTCGGCCGGGGATAATTCCCGCTCAAAGCTGTCAATGAACAATCCTTGATAGTCTTCCTCGAGATCTTGCGAGGAAAACAACCGGTAGTAAAAATCCCGCCATACGCCGAGCATGTCGTCGGTCGATGAGGCGACTGTGCTATCAGGGCGTTTTACCCCCCACATGAGACGCCTCTGACCTCGAACCTTCTCTTGGCGTAAGAAGTAGGCCGTGGACGACTCCCCTTCTTCTACCCACCGACCATTAGCACGCAGCTGCGCCCCCTTCTCTTCCGAATAAAGCTGGGAGGTCAGCTCTGCTTTTTTGGGCTGCAAAAGACCCGGGAGTTCTTCACCGTCGTCAATTTGTTTCTGTAAGGACGCGACCGCAGAGTTTAACTCTAGGATCTTACGCCTCTTGGCGTGGGACGATGCGCGCGACAATCGACGAATCAGTCGTTTTAAACGGACTTTCCCTGCATCCCACCAAGACGAGAGAGAAAGAAAAGTATCCTTCTCCGAACGCCATTCTGCCCAAAGTCGTTCGATTTCGCTGGAGAACGCCTCGTCCTGGAGGTCGATCGAGTTAAACTTCCATAGACCTTTGCCTTGATCAACCGCCTTTGGTAGGTTGATTTTAAGATACACATAACTGTGATCTGAATGAAAGAAGGGAAAAGTCCCGACCGACGAGACGTAACCGAGATACCGTTCAGGTAGCCAGATCATGTCGATCCGAAACCCCTGCGCGCCGTTGGGTAGTCGCCATGTGTACTCCTCGACACCTGGGTGTCAAGCACGCCAAACGTCGCAAAGCTCAAATGCCGACATAAAGTTCTTCAAAGCTGAAGGCCAGTTGTTCGCCCATGGCGAATCTGGATTGCAGCCGAAGCGATCCAGACGGGCATCTACCACCGTGTTAAAAGTCTCCGCACATTAACACTGGTAAGTCGGAGTCTTTGGCTGTGTACAGCGATTTCAAAAATGCAGTCCCTTCGTCCTTAGTATTAGGCGCGTAGAGACACACGACTTGGAAGTTTAAATCATCCTGACTGAATTCCGTGATGACCAAACGACGGGCATCGTCTCTCCTACTCTGAACCTCCTGATAGCAGGGTTTGTAGAGAATAGCGACCCCGGAGCTGCGCACGGAGCCTTGGGAGGAGACAGTTTGGTACTTGTATTTATCGTTGTTAGTGTTGTTATTGAACCAGTCTGAAAATTCCCTGTCCGTGGTCGCATTGAAGACATACGATATCAGGTCCAAACATGTTAAGCCATGTAAGGAGAGTGATACGGGGTCAGCGGTACGAAGCCCTTGGGTGTTGAGGGTAAGGATGTTAAAAATTGGTGGAAGAAACGTTCGGGGTGTTGTCGGTAGGTGTGCATTCGAAGGGGAGATTGGGAATATTGGTGCTGGGTGCTTTCGGGTCATCGTGTATGTAGCCCTCTTGGTCGATGACTAAAGAGGATTCGCTGTCATCACTTTCCGAATCAGAAAGGTCAGACAAGGCTTGATAGCGGTTGAAGGTGCCCACTACCGGGGCTGGCTTTGTGCGAATCTAAGCGCCCGTTGGATTGAGAGGGGGTTGAGCAGTGGTACATGTGTTTCGTTAGGGGAGATCGGGGATTTTTGGCGATTTTCAGGTTTGTCGGTATCAGCGTGGAACACTTCACGTTTTCCGGAATCATCACTGGAAACTTCGGGGGATGAATCAGACGTTTCACGTTCAGATCCGAGGTCCGACGCGTCAGTGGTGTCGGTGTCTTTGGGTGGTTCGTTGGTGGAGTCTTCGGCGCCAGGCGCTTTTCGCTCGGAGCCAAGGTCCGATGTCTCTTGAGTTTTTCCGGTATATTGAACACGTTGGTGTCCTCGTTTTCGGTGGAGGCATTGTAGTCCTCCTGATTACTTCCTGGTAAAGGGAGTTCTTCCGGGCCGGTGAGGGATTTTTCCCTCCGGGGGGAACTCTTCGTCCGAGGTGTCGAGTTCCGGACGGGTGCGTTTAGGAGCTTTTCCATGTGGGGAAGAACGCTCCGGGGGTGGGGTTTATGCTCCTGGGGGAGGAGCCTTTGGGGTTGTTCGGGGAATCGTTGGACAGGGTGAGGTCGTTATTGGTGTTCGTATGAGCGGTCGAGAGATCCTGTACCGGGTTTGTGCCCGCCGCAGCGCCCGCATGGGAGGGGCCTGGGGGGCGCGGTAAGATTTGGGGCGCTGGTCTTAGGGGCCCCGGTGGTAGTTCGCTTTGTTGTTGGGCAGTCGGCATTAAAATGTGCCGAACTGCCGCAGCGGAAAAAGGTTTTTACTTATCCGTGGTACCACACGTTGCCTTGGTTCCAGGAGATAGTGATCCGGGAGGGGATTGGTTGGTCGACCGACATGAGGACCCGAAACGTGCCTGTGTAGACGTTGTTCAGAGACTCGAGCTGAACTTCGGCCACTTTGCCGAAAGACGATAAAAATCTACTTACGGATACCCGGGGAATACCGTAAGGAAGACGGGTGATTATCGCCCATTTTTTGTTGGAGACAGGTTTCCACTCCAAGGGGTGCTTGCGTATAGTCAAACCTTCGTGGATGGCTGCTTCCATTCTCGCAGCGTTTTTGAAAGTGGTTCTGATCTTGTCGGGGCCCAAGAGTTGTAAACCCTCGAAGGTATCGTTCAGGGGAGCGACCACGGACAGAAATTCGGTATGAATTTCATTGAGGGTAATGTTTTTAGTATTGGCGAGGGCGAGGGGCGGAATTTTCGCCACCGCCACACGGTTACTGTAAGGAATGACCATATTTAAATTTGAACCGAAGAAGAATACAAGGTTCAAGCGAAATCAATATGGTCCGAACGGTAAAGCAAATATTTACACGCGTAGGAAGACACTTAAAATCCAAAAACACGCTTGGTTTTAAGGCCGCACACAAAAGTAGTAATGACACACTATTTTGCAACTTAACTGTTCTGTAAAACACGCGATAGGATGGAGAATAGCTATACAACAGACTTACGATGCCGAAGTTCGAGCGAGGAAGAAGGCAAGATGGCGTCAAAGGACAGGCCAGAAGCCCCTCCAAAGGTGGGAAAATCCTCAGTGAAACACCAGAAAGAAAGTTGTTCCACTGTTTACCCTTGCTTATGTCTTTTCCAAGCGTGTACTTGCTAGATGTCTTCAACAAAAGTCAGTTAATGGAGGATCCTCGGACGAATGAGAGAGGCGACCGTTCGCCAAGAGGTCGAGAAGCGATAAAGGAAATTTTACAAAAAAAATTTTCTTGAAAAAACAGCAACTTCGCCAAGCTTGTTGTGGTTAGTTTTGGTCAACGGACGTCCGCTGTACGTACGAAAAAGTCTACAAACTTGGGGTATTCCCAGGCGGTCACCCATCAAAGTACTAACCCTGCCCGACCGGGTTAACTTCGGTAATCGGACGAGAACCGGTGTTTTCCCGGTGGTATGGTCGTAGACACTATCGGGTGGAAAACTAACGTTTTTATAGCGGCTGCTCGACATGGTCAGCTCACGCACCCATTTTAGGTTACGAACGAATGAACGTAACTGAAGGAACGAATTGACCATGAATTGGACTAGGATGACTCGTTCTTGGAATTATTCCTAGAGCACAGGGGACGAGCGCGAACGGAGGTCCTCTCTACCAGTAATTATACGCTCGAGTTATCCACATTTGGGATAATCGCAGGAGTCAACCCAATCGAAGTGCAATGAGAGGGCCTCATCCTGAGAGGACTTCCTTCATGATCAAAGTACCTCTCGCGTCAGGTAAGTATGAGTTTCTCTAGCGAAAAGCCACTTTTTCATCGCTGCACTTCGCACTGCCGCATGTGGTACGTACCGTACTGCCACGGCTAGTCGTTTACCTTCTAATCCTGGTACTTCTGACGTCTTTCGTAGCCACTGCAACCACATGTACAGAAAATCGCCCCTTTTCAGGCGATTGGAAACGATTCCGGTTCGGAAATAGTTTCAGCTCCTTTCTCGTTCGTGCATGCTTCAATCCCATGGCCGAGCTCCAAAATCAGTTTAATATATTAGCCAGGCGCTGCCTGGCATATAAGATATTAAGCTGGTAAGAACAGATACTACACTTGATCTTGTTTTGGAAATACCTGTCTGTACGGCTTTATGGAACCCAATGGTGCATTGGATCCGGAAGTTATGTGGAACAGACTTACCGTGTGGTGGTAGCTTACGCTTGCTACTCAGACCAAAAGGGCTCGCGAGACCCTCTCCGCCCAAGGCAAGGCTGCAGCAGAAGTAGCTACGCCAAGCCGAGGGAGTGCAAAATGACTGGAGAAAACAACCTGACAACCTGGTTAGGTGAGCGAGTAGGTCCTCAGACCTTTAACATTTATTTTTTCAGTAGAGGATGTCCTCATCGTTAAAGGGGTCATGGACGATGAGATGGGTCTCGGTGAGTGTGTACGTTGACCCCGGTTTGTGCTGCTGCATGAGTTCCTGGACCTTCAGTGTGGTTTTGGTACCCACCACTGGGGAGGGTCGGGTAATCTTACGGACGCATGCTAAGATATCAGTTTGTGAGCCGGGAGCTGACTTCCGCCCACTTAGACATTTGGGCTTCCGTCCCGTAACTATGGGGAGCGGAGGGAGATCTTGTTTTGCACCAGAAGAACGAGAGTGAATTTTACCAGTTTGTTCGTGAGATGAACCTGAAGGTTCGTCTGCGTCGTCACCTTCGTCGTCTGCGTCCGCCGCATAGAAGGAACGTTTCGGTGGTGGAGGGAGAGGAAGATCCTCCAATCCCTTGGTCGTTTTATCCATGGTTTCTTTCGACATCGATTCTTCCATTTTCGGGGTTACGATTTCTTTCGGGGTTGATTCTTAAGTTTCCATTTCTTGGCCAGGAGGCGGATCATCGTGGACTGACCCCGGAGGATCAGGGACACTGGTTCCTTTCTCTTGTCGTCGTTCTTGAGGATAGTCGAGACTTGGTTGCTCTTGGGAGCTATGCTTGTCCCGACCTGCGGAGAAGGGGGAGCAGTATTATCAATTGTAACCTTCGTCTTTTTCGTGGGTGGACGCTCACGTTTCGTGCATTTCGCCGACTCACGGCCAACATCGTTGCACGTATAGCATGTGCGAGACTAGCCCGGGTAGTATACCAGGCCAGCATATCCACAGATCCGAACACAGGTGGGGACAGATGTATGACAGTTAATCTGAACCTTCAAAGTACCTGTAGCAACGTCACGGTATTGCACAGGTCGAACTGCCAGGACCTCACCGTGGGATGAAAAAAAGGTATTGACCGCAGTCTCGGGTAACCGAATAGGGCGATGCGTGACCGTTATCCAGTTTCGATATAGGATGGGCTTCACCCGAAGGTGATGGTCCCTCAGGGTAAGCCCCTCTTTTTAGTAACCGACTCCAAAATTGAAGCAGATGAGCACCAAATTCTCAGGCGGGTTTGCCTGAGAAGCTGGATGCACGAGAGGTACTGGTCGACCGGCGTAAATGACATCCCGCAGAGTCCCACACTTCTGCTGGTGTTAGCTTCTTTTCACCATTTAACGCGACCTTAGGTATGTCCACTATCACACAGCGGTCCTTGTACGGCCGCGACTGCAGGGCTCTGAAAAGAACCGCTCCCAAGAGCACCGTCAGCAGCCAATGCTTGGGCGTAGTGGTGGTGCCCGGCGTTGTCGCGCTCGAAGAGGGGGTAAAGTTGTTGTCAGATCGCATCTGAAGCATGGATCCACCTCAGTCCCACGGCAGCACTCGTAGACTCGAAGATTCTCGAAGGTAATAATCGCAGGAGTCAACCCAATCGAAGTGCAATGAGAGGGCCTCATCCTGAGAGGACTTCCTTCATGATCAAAGTACCTCTCGCGTCAGGTAAGTATGAGTTTCTCTAGCGAAAAGCCACTTTTTCATCGCTGCACTTCGCACTGCCGCATGTGGTACGTACCGTACTGCTACGGCTAGTCGTTTACCTTCTAATCCTGCTACTTCTGACGTCTTTCGTAGTCACTACAACCACATGTACAGAAAATCGCCACTTTTTATGCAATTGCAAACGATTCCGGTTCGGAACTCGTTTCGGCTCCTTTCTCGTTCGTGCCTGCAATGGAAAAACGCAAAACACGTGTCAGTAGCTGCCTCTAGATAGGTGTCTACACAAAACCGTTTCAACTGTTCTTCGACCACTTTTCCGTTCGTTTTCTGCTTCTTGTTGTCGTTGTTGTGCTTTCCCGAAAAGGGCAGGGTCCGTACTCGGATGTAGTGCAAGACCGAGACAACCCGTGGCCAGGGCGAAGCAAGCTTCAATCCCATGGCCGAGCTCCAAAAATCAGTTTAAAAAATGGGCCAGGCGTTGCCTGGTATATCAGATATTAAACTGATAAGAACAGTTTTATTTGAAACAATGTACAGTAAATTACAAATGATGGGACTGAAGTTCTATACTAATCATTTACAAAGAAGTTATATACAAGCTCAATTTGAGCTACATAATTGAGAAGATCTCGTAAAGTTCGTGGTGAGTAACAATATAAACCATAAATATATATATATGGTTTATATATTATATATATAAATATGTATATATGTTTATAGTGATGTTCACCGGATTGTGGTTTTCTGGTGCAAGCTTTCAACTTGGTGGTTCAAGTCTTCGTCAGGCTGTGTGGGATTGTTCTGGGTGCGATGTTTTTATGTGTGTTTGATTGCGTAGGCATAGTGTGTGTCTGATTGGTTGGTTGGTCTGGTCAATGATTCGTTGGTTTTGTTCGGCGTTCCTATGGGTGGCTTTTGATCCTCTGGAGATGTTTTAGTGTTGTTAAAGTTGTTGGTATGTTGCGGGTATGTCGATGTGTCTGTTAATTGCGAGGTTCTCTTGGCTGTGGCATGCTTCTTTGAATTCACGTGCATGTCTCGTGTCCGCATGGTTTGGAATTGTTGTTTTAGTCCAGTCAAATCTGTGGTCGTTGTTGATGACATGGGTTGCTGGTAGGGATCGTGTATCTTGTCGTTTGATAGCATTCTTGTGTTCCGTTATACGTGACTTAGTAGTTTTTGATGTCTCGCCGATGTAAACCTTATCGCAGTCTTGGCATGGAATCTTGTATACTACGTTGCATTT
>JBAHVQ010230869.1:0-10278 GCA_036872915.1 Nanipora kamurai
AAATATAGCTAAATAAATAAAGACACATATAAATAGGTAAATAAGTAAATAGCTAGATAAATAAATAAATAAAGACAAATAAATAGCTAGATAAATAAAAATATAAGTAAATAGCAAAATAAATAAAGATATACATAAATAGCAAAATAAATAAAGATATAAATAAATACTTGATAAATATAGATATAAATAATAAATGACGATATAAATAAATAGCTAACTAAATAAAGATATAAATAAATAGCAAAATAAATAAAGATATAAATAAATAGCTAAATAAATGCATGTAACTAAATAAATAACTAACTAAATAAAGATATAAAGAAATGAATAAATAAATTAAATTACTAAATTAACAGAAATATTTAAAATTTCAAATCCATCATATTAACTCAATTTTTAAATCAGCATTACACTTTTTGTTAGCAGGTTAATAAATTGAATGATAAAGCTTTAGAATTAGTGTAAACAAGTATTGACTGAGGTTCAACCAAGGGAGATGGGTTGAAGCATTTGCCCTTCAGCTACTTAACTGTGTTTATCTATGTATTTATTATCCAACTTTGCCAAATAATGTTTCACCCTCTTTATCAATTTTTACTAGCAGATTATGTAACAGTGGTTTAAAGATCAGCTTTGCTAATCTGTGGGTTACAGTAGATAGATACCAGACCAAGAAAAACGTGTTGAAGCTGAAATACTGCATTGCCACTGCATGCCAATATTTACAGATTTACTGAAGAAAGCCCCTATACCAAGAAAACCTTAACTTCATTTAGGAAAATTTGCTAAGTTTTACAACAGATTGATGCTATTTCTCATTTTATGTTGAAATATTTTCATTTGTTTCAGCACATAATGTTGTAGGGGTTATTTCATTTGTCAGAACTAGATTTTGTAGAAAACATGCATTGATCACTAACTTTTGCTCCTAGGTTTTAAGAAAATTTGTTTCTGAAGGAACACTTGGAGTCCAAAAGCTTTATAATGGTTTGTGCAAGGGTGAAAACAAAGTTGGATAGTAAATAATTTTCCATATGTTGATGTCAGTAAGAGTTTGATCTGCATACCATGTGTCTCAAGCCACGTATATTTTTCACAAACACCAAGTGGGATATCTGGAACATTGTTTCTACTGATGCCTAAAACAGAGGAAAAAAATCACACCTTCATTATTTGTTTTTGACATATCTACAGTAGCTTTTCAGTATACATGTATACCCAGTAAACATTGCTTCTTTTTAATAGGAAAATAATACCAGTAGCCAATGAATGTTTCTAAAGACCTCAAAAAACATATTTTACATTTCCTACCATACTGTAAATGATCTGCAAAAATTGATTAGCAGTTCTTTAACCCATTAAGAGGCAGGGGTGCACTCTAATATTTTATGCTTTACTTTTAGTATTTGATTCCTTTTTTCTTTTTAAGATTTTACTCATCACAGACACGAGCCCAAGGTGTTGAAGGGTTAAAATCTGGTCTTCAATTCCAGGGCTTTAAAACAGGGGGATGCATCTAAATCAGGGTTTGTCCCCTAATCTCAGTAGAAATTTTAAGGAGTTTTTATGGTGTAATTACCAAAAGTTTTCTATGTTACAAACTATTGCAGCACAAAATAGCAGACCTTTCATCATATTTCCTATCATTAATCAATCACAAACACCTTAAAATATCTTTTCTTAGATAAGTTGTTTTAAGAATTTCATTAAGAGACAGCAGAAAAATTAAATTTAGGGACTTTCATGAACTTGGGGAAATTCTCAGAAAATATAACTAATTTTTCCTATTAATCAATCACAAACACCTTAAAATATCTTTTCTTAGATAAGTTGTTTTAAGAATTTCATTAAGAGACAGCAGAAAAATTAAATTTAGGGACTTTCATGAACTTGGGGAAATTCTCAGAAAATATAAAGACTTTTGAGTACTTAATTTTCTAAAATGCAAATTTAAGGGCTTTTGTGGTTTTCAAGGACTTGTACTAACCCCACTAAATGAATTTGGGTGCACAGTTTACTAAACATGCAGAATTGGAATTTCAAACTTTTAAACAGAGTGACACTTGCAGTGACTTCATTATGTCTTCAGCTCTTCATTTTATCACTGGCAATATCCACTTTATTGTAGACCAATCAAAATTCAGCTTTACCCCTGCTGGTAAACATTCCAATCTAAATCCATGTTGTTTACACTGGCCATTGTCCTACCTGATACAATACATTTATGGACGTTGGCCTTTTATTATTGTCATCAGGATCTCCCTACCCTCTGCAAATTAGTGAGCCTCAATATTTTTATTTCATGTTTTAGCTTTTTGGTAGAATAAACATTTGGTGTTACAACAAACATTCTGGCCAATAAATGCCTTTCTATGCATCTCAACACCTTTGATGAGTCCCTGATAATTTACGGGAACAACAACAAGGACTGTTGATGAAGGAAAGGCAATAATTGATGGAGCTGTTGAGATACATGTGGACACCAAGCAATTTCAGAATGCTATCCAATCTGCCACAAAAAGACAAATACCTGTTGAAGGAAACATTGGTGATTGCCAAACTGTTCCTAGAAGACAACAACATTACTTTTTTTCAAGATTGTTGTACTACAAATACTGACATTGACTTCAAAAGTTAGCCAGTAATCAGTGTAATTTCTTTTTAACTGTAACTGACATTTGATGTCAGTAACTGACATTTGATATACTTTGTGATAATAACCACTAGCATTTTTCCAATAATGGAATCCAGTTAAAGATAGAATGCTTGGTACAATTCTTGCTTGGTGTCTCACTGCCATTTTGTCTTGCATTTTTAGCTATTTATCTAGTAATTAACCTGCCAGTGTGCCCCTACTGGTCAGACTGCTGACATGCATACGTGACAGTGTATGAATTTAAGACAATAGGACAACCTGGTGTTGTAATCCAGGTAGTCCTACTTAAATTGAGGTTGCCCTGATATGTTTTAATGTTTAGTTTATTTTTAAATTAATACATGTTACAATAAACAGATCTTTTCCTATGAATGATATCTTTATTTTCAAGTATTGTGATATACGACACTTGAAAATAAACACCAGCCGCACAGGTGTGAAAATTAGGTTCTGAGCCAGCACTAAATAGTCAGCAAACTACACCATAGGCTTGGCAAAATATCTGCGCATTTTCACCTGGAGATTCATGTGAACTTTGCACCATCCGGTCTTGGTGACTAATTAAACTTGTTTTATCAAATTTACTGCCAGAGGTGATAAATCAACTTCACCGAACTTAAATTTTGAATCAAATTTTCAGGTTGTCTTTCGGACATCTAGACAAATAGAATCAGGTTGTCTGATGAGGTTCAAGATTGGGATCCAGTGTTAGACAACTGCTAAATTCATACACTGCATGTGATTGTTCGGGTCATGTGACCTCCCTGACTACCTTTCTGTTCAGGCTTAAAGTCTGCAATACAGTCTCTGCAGCAAGGTTTTTGGAATATGTTTTAATACATTGAAGGCTCAAGATTAAACTTGCTCTGTCCTTCAAAAATTGGTTCCAAAAGTTTCAGCAACTTTTGCTGACATGTTGCAGACTTTAATGAGAACAAGTCAATTAGAAAGACATTAGGATACTTACATAACTATAAGAAGGTTATGTCATTCTTTACCACAGCATCCAGGATTTTGGAAGTTTTGTTCACTAATGATGTTTCGGCTACAGTGTAGTTTAGCGGCTATTGGCCATCTAAAAATATACATAAAATATAGTCAAATTTCGCCGTTCTGTGCAAACAAGTACACAACTGCAAAGCAAAAAATTGAAATTCTTGTACTATAAGAAGGTAGTGTGTAAGTACGAATAAAGAAAGCAATAAGTGAAGTATAACTGCCGGTAGGAGAGAGCGGAGGCAGACATTTTGAAAGAAAACCTTTCGCGTTAGTCGCCATGTTGATATTGGATTTGGAGACTCGTTCCCTTTTAGCAGGAAAAAGTTAACGACAAGAAGGTTGGCATGCAACACGAGTTATCAGTCTGTAGGACTTTGCAATAAAATAAATGCCATCAAATAAGTCCTGAGAACATTACCTCAAGTACTTATAACTTAAGAATTTTTACGACTCGGCAGTATTACCGAAGCACGTGTGGCGATTAAACTCTCAGAAATTGTCCTTCTTGCTGCAAAACCCAGCGAAGGAAAATAGCGTTCACCAAAACATGATTACCGAGTATAAGTCAATAGATTTTAAAACGTACTACTAAGAAGTTTCTAGTGATATATTACCTGTAAAATGGAGCTGTACAAAGACCAATTTCAAAAGTCCCTCCATTTCGACTTCACTGTCGCCAGGAACCACGAGGCAACTGATTTTCGTTCAACTTACGAGTGGAGACGAAGAGCGACGGACTATTTCGAAACTTTTCCGAACACACCACGACGTGAAGTTTATTTACATCGATTATATACATAAAAACAGTAAATTAGTTCACATAAAGTATAATTTATATAGAGTTTACTTAAAGCTTCAATGAGTTCGATGGTTATATTTTCAAAATTAGTTCACCAGATATTTACGACGGTCATCACCATTTTTTAATAATTTAGTTGATTGGATTAGAGCAAAAAACCAGTTATGAAGTAAATATTTGCAGATCTTAAGGCTGAAATTAGCCATTTGATCTCATTTTTCAGAATTTTTTACTTAAAATTGCTCTCAAAATGTAGGAAATAGCATTTCAGAGCCTCACAAAATCAAAAATTTTCCTGGGGGAGCATGCCTAGAGGTGGATTGTGCCCCCAATGTTGAGTTGGTTCCCACGGCTCTGCCGGTAACCATAGCTGTAACCCAAGGGCGTAGCCAGCCCCAAACGTTGGGGGTCGAATCGTCAAATACACAGAGCAACTAGGGGTCGGGGGGCGTGGTGCCCGGAAAATTTTTTATCCCCCCCTCCGATCAGTTCCTCTTCAGTTTTGAAACAATTACAAAATTGGTCCTGAAGAAAAGTGGGGGGTCCGCAACCCCTATTCCCCCCCTTGGCCAAGTCCCTGCTGTAACCATTTGTCATCCCGGTAATCAATGAATTAGCCCCCATTATGGCTCTTTATAGTTGCAACACATAAAATAGACAAATACGGAAATATTAATGCCAAACTAACCTCGAAAAACACAAATGTGTAACGAAACGTGTAAATAGAGACAAATAATTAGGTGTTAATTGAACGAACTTTGATCAACAGGAAATTGAACGATAACGAACAATGATTGACGCAGATAATGAAAATGTAATTATATAAGTAGAGAAAACAGAAAAATAAAGTCAGTTGAGCTCCACGTGTGAGGTTGAGTGTTTGTAGAGAAAGCTCGTGCTCGCTACAAATGTACCGATACTATAAATATATCCACATTAATAAGGCGGGGAAGTTCTAAAATGGAATTTTCATTACAAAATCGTGTAAAAGCACTGCAGGAACATCCGCTGATACTTCCAGGTACCCTCGGTACCAGCTGCGTCTTCTTCTTTCTTTTTTTTTTTTTTAAAAAATGAAAGCAGCAATAAAGAAGACATCGGAAAACGCCCAATATTATTTTGGTACCTCAATCAATGTCAACTTTTCCTTGCTTCTTTTCCTCCGGTTTGTTTTAATCACTAAAGATCGGGTCGTTCTTGTCGTTTTTTCACAATGATAACTTTTTCATAACCTGCTCACGCGATTTATTAGTTTTACCAAACGAGGCTCCAGTTTTTAAGTTTCGTTGACATGTCGGCAAAGCTCGGAATTCCTCGAACTCTTGTCGGCTGGAATTTGTGCTGGAGCCTGAAAATCATTTACACGTGGTGGAGGAAGGATGCGAGGTTCTTTGGAAGTTGGTGTTGGTGCACCTCCATTTTAGAGGTAATATATCTTGATAAACTAATTCATAGTGTGTTTAAACGATTTTAAATGCCTTCATAGGATTCTTCATGAGGTCAAAGCTGTTTCGGGGTTTTTCCTAGTCCTTGAAAAAACTGTTTTGACGGTTGAAATTTTGACATGTGTTTGCAGGATTCGGCCAATTTGTCGACCATTTGCTAGTTTATTTCACATATGTGGCTGAAATAAAGTCTTCGCGAAGCTTTTAGAAATATTCATTTAATCAAAAAATCTTTTAGACTGATAGTTCACGTGCCAATATGATAGACTTTCATGATAAGGTCATCCTTATGCGATTGGTGTTCAAAATGGCGGTGAACCGGGGGAAAAAACCTTTCACAACTTCTGTCTTTTTTATTTTAAATTGGCCATTTTGTTCTGCTTTTTGATTGTTTTTGATTTTTATACTTTCAACTGTCTTTAGTGCGAACGTTTTTCAATCACAGTACTTCTGTATGAGTATAAATATGTTTCTTTTATAACAACCTTGTTATTTTGTACCACTTTCATTGACTGCATACGTTCTTTCCCTTGATTTTTAGATATAAAGCATGAACTTCACCTGTGAAGAACACTCCACAAGTCTAATATGTAATTCCTAAGTGTATTGGAGCTAACTCCTATGTACTGGAGAAAAAAAATTTCTGCCATTTTCAGTAGGTAACTAAACAAGTATTTTTATTTATAAAATATTATATATAACAAGGTGAAAAGGAAAAGGGAGATTTGTATGTACAGTGTATTTTTAATTGCATTCAGTTTTTATTTACGGTGGCACCTTGAGTTGTTAAACGCCAAAACACACTCTGCAGTTGCCCTAGTTGCAAGACCACCTCGCATGGTCACACCAGTCATGTGACTTTTTGAAATGCACTGCTCAGGCTACTAAACAAAATGACAACAGCTCAGCAAGCACAGGTGGTTGCAATGGCAGCAATAATTTTTGAACGTGAGGACATTGAATATAAGAACCAACAAATGTAATGAAGAAACAGCATTTTTGGTTATTTAGACTCAGAACAGCAAGGAAATGAGGAGTAATTTTTGCTTTATTTTTGTTTTCCAAATGATTTCTCCAATATTTGGTGAGTTGTAGGCTTTTTTCCAAAAATAAGACAAGTTTCAACAGTCAATTAAACCCACAGAAAGACTGGCCATTATCTGGCAAATATTAGCCACTGGTGATAGTCTGTAGTTATAGCCTTTGCTTGTTTTTATAGAGTTAGCACTATTCATGAGATTGTGTATGATAAAAATGTTAAAATATAGGAAGTTGCCATGCCAAAGTATTAACAGTACAAGCACCTGGAAAAACCTAAACATATTCAACTAAAACACACACAAAGTCAATCAGCTTGTATGAACAAAAAACAAAGTACACTTTTTAAAATGTGTTTACCTAAATGCTGATCTGCATGAAGAAAATTTAGTTTATGCCAACATCATATGCTGGTAACAAATTTTTGTTACCATCATGTTTAATTTTGGAAATCCTACTTGCTGTTAAGAAACTGGTTCAGGATTCCAATTAACTATTCATGATTTGTGATTCATGAATCAAATTGCAACCTTCACAAATGGAATTTTAAAAAATTTGAGGAAAATAACAGATCAGATTTTCCCAATATTGATGTCTTATTTTAATGGGTATCATTTTAAAATATTTGGTGAACAGTTATGTATTTTATACTTAAACACTGAACAGTAAGCCTGCTCATATTGGAGCTTACTGTTCAATGTTTAAGTAATAGATCATTATTATCATATTGTGACTTCCGCTTACGCAGTACATATGACAAACCTGCACCCTACCTTACCATCTGAGTCATAGTGGCTCAATGGTTAGATCATGTCACCGGTCATCAGAAGGTTGTGGGTTCGATTCCCATCTAGGGCTCAGAAATCATTTTTTTGAGTAAACGAGCTTGACGAACGTCCTCTAGTTGTTCAGTTATGTATTTTGTGATAATGTTTTCAACATATTGGTGTTGAAAATTGGCCATATTTCTTTGCAAAGTTATTTGTGATGCCTGGTGAATTTGTCTGCTATACACACTTATTCATGCGGTTGTTTGATGAATAAACATTGCAAATCCTTTGAAGTTTTGCATGGTGATAATTGTTATACTATCTATAGTTTGTAGTACACCACATATTATTTTACTGCTAAAAAGTTAGTAGTAAAATAATACGTGGTGTACGACAAACTATAGATAGTAAAACATTGCAAATTTTCAAAGGAAGCAAGTGTAAAATATGTGGAGCTGCTTTGAATCAGTGGGGATAAACCATCAAGCCAAGAAATGCAATCTACTTTCGTGTATTGGTTGACAATTTCTAGAATCAGTTTGTCAACTGACATCCTCATTGCTCAGATACCCCCAATAAATGTGATCCCATTTGCAATGGGATCCTAGCATTCTGTTCCTTGTTTGGCCTGATACAAAAAGTTGCAGGAAAAGGGGTAGTGTTTAGACATGAAAAGATCAAATTCTTCCAAAACAAAATCTGGACCACTTCTAATGGCAAACCATAAAATTGAACAGTACAGTTGCATATGGTTTGGTTTGTACATTCATACATGTGGATTTTTGCTGAGTGAATCCTTGTATAGGTATGGTGACAGTAACATGTCAACTGGATAAGGCTTTCCGTTGTGATAATGTTTCCTCTTCTCTTACTTTTCAAGCTATATGTTAAATGATCCACTATCAAAATACAACAATTGAATTACCTTCATCAACTTCCTTACAAAAAAGTGGGAGCGACTCTGAAGCCCAGCCCCCTCTTGCTTCTGTGATGTCTTCTAATGACTAATTAGGAAACCATCTATATTTTTAAGAGAATTAACCATTTGAATTCTTTGTATTTTAGACAAACATCAGGACCAGGACTTACCATATCCCCTGTTGAAGAAATATCAAATATCCCAAACTACAAAAAATTCATGGTATGAGCATCAAACTGTATATGATATTGTATACCATATTGTCATAGGCATACATCTTCAACGTGGGAGATACTGCATTCCCTTGTGATAGTTGGTTAAGTTCAGTAATAAAAACAGCCATAATCATGATTGGAGAAATGGTAAATTCACAAGTAAAGGCCATTGAGCATTGTTATTGTCTGGGTGATAAACCCTCTTCCCTATCATTGGTACCCAGTTGCCTTGTAACTTGTGTGAGGGTATGCCTCTGATGTTATGATATATATATCTAAAACATTTATTTATCCAACTTTGTTTGCACAAGTACAAAAATTAATACACTAGTGCTAATACAAAAATAAAAATACTTTTTAACTGAACTCTTAATTGACACACCTTCACGTGAAAAAAGTGCAGGTCATGCAAATTTGTCCAAAAATGAAGTTCTGTTTATCTTACTTGTGTTATTTTCGCATTGGATTGTTTCAGAAAAATTTTGCATAGCAAGTTTATACAGCAGTGAGTCAAAACTTTTCAATTTTGCACAGAATAAGATCAATTCAAAAAGCAGTGAAGTGCATGTGAACAAAAAAGTAACCAGCATCTATGTTGGGTTTTACCCTCTGCTCACCTGTCTTCTAACAATTTTCCTCATTAAGCACTGGAGTTTCTCTTGAGGGTAACCATCTACTGACAACAAATTTTAAGCTGCCCTAGATCGTTCACCTCCAAATGCTCAACTACCTCAAAGACACAAATCACATTAAGTCCGTATTTTTTGGGGAAAAACTGAAAAAAAACTAAAACATAAACAAAGTTGGATTATAAATATTTTACTATATAATTGTGAAAATTGAGCCACCTTTCAAACTGTGTATTTGGAGGGTGGTAAGTGCTCCAACCCAGAATCCTTTGGTTGTGTCATGGTAACAAATCCATTTGCAAACTATTGAGAAAATCATGTCAGGAATAAAGTCAGGAAGGTCTACAGTTCGTGTTGTGTTGGCTTAAATATTTCCTTCAAAGGAAGATTTTACCTGCTGCTTTGTTTATTTTATTTGTTTATTTATTTATTTATGATTATCGAATTACTTTTTATTATAATATTAATCCCTGCAATTTTTTTGTGTTTTTTTGTTCACAATCTTTTGCAATGTAAAAACTACTCATTTAAGATTCTAATTATTCTTCCAGTCCTTATTTCTATTTAAACAATGTTTAGGAAACATTTATTATCATGACCAAAAAAGACCTCTTATTTCAAAACAGCAACACTTTTTGTCAATAACACATGACTGTATCTTTTAGGTTATTTTTTCAATTTAAAAAAAATTATTGGCACAACAGGGAACGATTTTCATGTTAAATTACTTTTACCATTTGTTACACAACCAAGGATTTTGGGTGGTAGCATATATTTAAGTACACTAACTACTGATAGCAATACC
>JBAHVQ010230880.1:0-10278 GCA_036872915.1 Nanipora kamurai
CTCACTCGTTCGATATCTTTCTCAACACTCGAAATAAATTCCATATTTCCGCACATCCATGTATTATTCTCTATATAAATCCAGTGTTTAATAAGCAAATTAATTTAGCAATTTTTTTTAAGATTTAAACGAGAAATAGGGCAAATTTACTGAGTTGAAATCAGAGTGACAACTGATTTTTGCGATGCGGTAAAAAATCGCTAAATTCACTATAAAAATAAGTTGCCGCCAAAAAATATTTGCATTAAAGTAGATGTCATTGAGTTGAAGGCAAGCAGGCAACCGACCCAACAGACAACAAAAGTTGGATTATCGTTATATGAGCCAATTTTTCAGGAATTCGTCAATGTTTTATGTAACAACTACCTTAAATTGACCTCAATTTTGCAGTAATAAGATGTTATATGTCAGCCCTAATACAGCTGTTTTAGGACTAACAGAGTGTAATCCGTCATATCAGTTATTTTTGGTGTCAATTTTTTCGTAAATTTTTCGGAAAAATGGTGAGTACAGTTTTAAGAGCCAAAACTGTATATTTTCACATAGTCTCAGGAGGCAATGACTTCTGGTGGTTTTGTAAAATGATATTTGCAAGAATTTTAAAATCAAAATTACCAAAAACAAATTTATGGTTTTCCTTTCATCTTGATCACTTTCTTAATATCAGCTGTTAAGTAACCTCCAACATCATCCACAAAATTCCTAAAGTTGTTTTGGCTCTGGGTTGTTCTACACTGCGTCCAGATTTATTATGCAAATACTATTTTTTAGGATAAACTTAGTTAAAATTGTCATATCAGTTCATCCAAATGTCTTTATGCTTGAGCAAATGCATAAGCAAGTTGTGCAATAAACAAATGCCATACAAATGCATAAAAATTTGAACCAACTTAAAGTTAGTTTACTTTCGTACTGTCCAGAGTCATTAGGCAACGTCGCAGAATATCGAGAGCATGGGTAGAAAACGTGATTTAAAACCTCGTGAAAGAGAAGAAATAGTTTGTCGTCTATCTCTTGGTAAATCTACATTAGAAATTGCCAAATCTCTTGAAAGAGATCATCGAACAGTCAAAACATTCGTACCAAACAGTAAAAGAGGTCGTAAGAAGAGGGTTCCGCCAAAGTTTCGTGCTATAAATGAAAAGCAGTTGCGAAAAATTTATCGGAAACTGGTGAAGGCACCCTTAGCAAGTAGTACACAAGTTTTTGAAGCTTGTGAGCTGTGCAGTGTATCAAGAACCACGCGATGCAAAGCATTGAAAGAGGTCGCAAGGGTCACAAAAGTACAGAGGCAACCACCCCTAAACAACAAGCACAAAGAACAACGCCTTGTCTGGGCTAGGAATTATATCAAGGCAGATTTCTCTCAAGTTATCTTTTCTGATGAGTGCAGGCAAATTTAGATGGACCAGACGGGTGGGCACGTGGATGGGTTGTCCAGGAGCAGTCTACACTAGTGCATGTGCGCCGACAACAAGGGGGTGTAGGAGTGATGTTTTGGGCTGCTATTGTGGGAAAGAAGCTAGTGGGTCCATTTCGTGTATAGGATGGTGTTAAGCCCAACTCAGAAGGTTACTGTGGCTTTCTGAATGCAAACTTTCTTCCCTGGTGGAAGAGGCATTTAAAAAGAACGAGAAACTTGATGATTTTCATGCATGATAACGCACCAGCACATTCGTCAAGCTTCATAAAGAATTGGCTGATTATTAATGGTTTCAAAGAAAGTCAGGTTATGGAGTGGCCTGCATGTTCTCCGGATTTAAATCCCATAGAGAATTTCTGGACCATTCTGAAAAAGCAATATATGCAAATGCAAACCAATATAACTCAAAAGATTCCCTCTGGGCAGCTATCAAAGATGCTGCAGCACAAGTACCAGCAGAAACAATTAAGAAATTAACGGGTTCAGTCGACAATAGACTTGTTAAGCTCATCGAAAACCGTGGAGGCTACATCAAGTATTAGTGGACTTAAATTGACGAAAAATGTAACATTTCCTTAACTTTAGTGACCTTTATCATGTTGTGTACATTAATAACAATAATAACTAATTCTTTTTGTTCAAACAACTCATAAAATGTTTGCATTTTGCCAAAAATAGACTGCAAAAGAGTGGTTGCATAATATCTCTAAACAGTGAATATTCGAAAAACATAAATAGATTGATTAGTTGTGGGCCAATAACAATAAAAGTCACAATATCTAAACATACTTAAACTAAAAAAAATTTTATCTCTGGAATTTCTGTAAAAGCCAAGGATACCAATATTAATTTAGTTCATTCATGTTGCTTGACAAACCATGACACTAACATTTTTGTCACAGATATGGTGTCATCGTACAGGGACTATTGAGCCCCTTGGATGTATGCTTTCCCAGCTAGTTCCGTTCATTGATAACATGGCTTAATACAAAGTAGTCAACATATATTTCATGAAGGATGAAACTGTAGTCATGACCGATCATTTAAAGGGAGCAGCTTGTAATAATAAGCTATTGAAACCAAAGAACTGTGCTGAATGAACTAAACGTTTCTTGTAGGGAAAAATTCTTTTAGGCATTCAATTCTTTGTGTAGCAGAACTGGAAAACGAACAAGCCAAGAAGAGAAATAAACTTCTATTCAGCAGTGGGTCACTAGTAAAAAGGAGATAGACTATTTAACCTATATGTTGAGACACAGTTTGCACCACAATATGACAGGTTACGATAATAATTTGCCATTGCAACATGTGAAAACGCGTGGCAAAATCGACTTAACTTGTCGTGCAGTTTGCAACTCTTAAAAGTTGGGAACTTGAAGTTTGTGTTCTTGTGGCGCTCGTTACACGATTCGAAATATAAAGCTTATTGCCTATGTGCATATACACGGAGCACTTTGTGTGTGATTCGGCGATGTTTAGATTAAACAACATTCAAACAACGTAAACGCGAATACCGCACTATTTTTAATTATCGTATAACAAATGAGGAGTTACCGATTTGCCGCTAGAAGAACAATGCGCAAAATAAATTTATGCACAGGAAAATTTACAGTAAACGTTTAAACTTCACACGCAATAAACAACTAACTCGTGGCTGTTTAAGTTCTAATAAGCAAATTGTATAAACTTGGGCACAATGATGTTATGAAAATGTGTAAACATTTTCATAACATCATTGATTACCCTAAATAAATAGGCGACATATCGAGACTTGCAGACTGGCAGTACATATGTCTACCATTTATACGAACTAGTACATAAATGTAACCTTCGCTCACCATCTGAGTCTATGTAGCTCAATGGTTAGAGCGTCTCACCGGCGATCAGAAGGTTACGGGTTCGATTCCCATCAGGGGCTCAGAAAGTTTTTCTGAGTAGATCAGCTTGAGCATGCGTATAACAAACATCATATAATATCGTCATTATTAAATTTTTTATTACAAATATGGCACTTCTTAGCATATTTAAAATTTTTTTGTCCTCTTTTGTTAATATTGTATCTTTATTAAAATGTTCTTTCTTAGTCTTCTTACAATGTTTATCTTCTTCAATCATCTTTTTCATAAATTTATATGCAGCATTCTTTCCTCAGCATATTTTTACCGGTTTACTATACTTACCATCATAACAGCATACAACCTTATAACCATAACCACAGTCTGCATGTTTTTGATATGCTTCTGTATACAATTTATCATTTTTTGGTTTGCAACTGTCTACATTCTCAGCTATAGCTTCAAAATCAGCATATATCACAAAAGGAGCATTTAATTGTTTATGAAAATTGTTGTATTTCAAAATGTTATTATCCTTATCAGGCATTTTAATAGCTTGTTTACCATTTACCATTATGTAGTTATTCCTTGTGGTTGCTTAGAACTTGTTCTTAACTAAAGCATTGCAGGCAGTACCTACAAAAGTGTTTTCTATCCTTATGCTCTGGTTGATTATACGTAAATTTTTTTAAAGTCTTAAATGCATACGTAGTGTTGTTTATCACTATTTGTAATAAAGAGTAGCGTCATATGATCTTGATATCTTTCTTTTGATACACAGATAGAAAAGGGTTGTTTGTCTTCATAACCGAATACATTGATACAAATATTGTTTTGTGTCTCAATTTTGTTGTATTGTTTTTGACACTGGGAATCGGATACTTTCATAGTTTAAATTGTTAACATATAACCTATCTGTTTATGGTCAGTTTGAATCGGGAAACCCGGCAGCAACTTGTATTCTTTTGTCTTTACGATAACAATGCGTCTGATGGTTCCTTCCCGTTCCCCACATATTCTACAAGCTAGTAAGATATCCTCGCCATCGAATATTATTATTATAATAATTATAATAATTATTATTATTATTATTATTATTAATCTTTATTTAAATACGGTGTCATTTCCACATACAAGTATATACAGAAAAAATGGGGAAAAAGCGATCTTCCAATAGGCAACGAGAATATCAATAAAAATTATTAATATAAAGAGTTAAGTTAATTACTACATAGCTTATATTTTGATAAGTACTATATATACGGGTAATTATTAATTAAAATCATGACTCTTAATTAAATTTTTAATTGATCTACTGTACAGGAATTTTTAATTCCATCTGGTAAATTATTCCAAACCACTGCCCCTCTATAACTAAAGGACTTTCCCATATAATTAGGTTTTGGTTTTGGAAGATGATAATTATACTGAGCATGACCTGTTTCATAATCATGAATCTGTTCCATTCTTTTAAAAAGTTTTGTTAAGAACAGATTATGTAGGTAACGGCAATTTAATAAGTCATTAGATCGATACTCGTATTCACATTTAGCAATTATTTGGTCACGGCTCTGTTTTCCAGACGCTGTAGTTTATCACGCAAAGTAATACTATTACATCCAAAAGTAATTATGGAAACAATAATTACAGTTGTACGAGGGTTTTGTAAACTAGAATAAGTACATTTAAGTGCGTAAATTCAGGTAATCGTCTTAAAAAGATTAAGGCTTTTGTTGACTTTATTTACTATCAATTCAATATGCCCAGTCCAGGCCAACGCCTTATCTATCATTAGTCCAAGTGATTTGGTTACTCTAACTCTCTAAACAGCAAAATCTGCTAAGGCAATTGATGATCGGTAGTATTCTGATTTAATTTATTATGCGATTCAGTAATCATTAGCAGTAATCATTAGCAGTAATCATTAG
The DNA here is from genome assembly GCA_036872915.1 of Nanipora kamurai. Taxonomy (NCBI): domain Eukaryota; kingdom Metazoa; phylum Cnidaria; class Anthozoa; order Scleralcyonacea; family Helioporidae; genus Nanipora; species Nanipora kamurai. The sequence goes on from JBAHVQ010230880.1 coordinate 5,187, forward strand.
TACTCATATTTTCCATTCACTTGGCGTCCATCCAATTAAAAATAACTCACTGTGATTGTTTGGCCTTCGCGAGTTCTTTTTAATAAAACGATAGCACGCGCAGCGAGCATAGAGGCTGTTTCTGCGATGAGTGGAAAAGAGCCTTAAGGCCGTTGTTGTTCGGTTGAATAGGTCGGGCATTTATTTGCGCGGCATTCTCAATTGTTCGTTCAACCCTTTTTTGGCAGGGGTCGATTTAAGACTTTTTTTAAGATATCTTTTTTATTTTGGAGGATTATGGAATGGTCGAAGGTCAGTCCGACACCTTGTAAAACGATTCTGTGTGGCTTCCCAACAGGGTCTGAATTTGATATATGCGGCAGTGAAAACTACTCCATTTTGAAAGAAACGAAGTGCAGACATTTCTAAACAGACAATTTAGTGGTATTTGTTGTTATGCCCATAAGGCTCACTTACGGAAGCTTACCAGAAATCGGCTAAATGATATACTTTTTTAAATACACTGTAAATATCACATAAAGTTCACAACATTTGAAGGCGATGCGGGAGTTTCTTGAAATAAAATTCTGCTTTTTTGAGGCTTTTTTCAATTTGTCAAGGGTAAAAGGATTAAAGTTAACAAACATACTGCCTTTTGACTTGCCCTCGATGTCAGTCAATTAAACTCCATTATTTGCAGTATTACATTATTTACAAAAATTTTACAACACAATAAATATTTCGTGGTGAAAAAATCTAAGAAATCATCGGAGGAAGAGTGATTTTTTCGCACGTCACTGTTAGCAACTTTTAGCAATTTTTAAAAACTCAAAATTTCAAGGGGGAGATAGCTATAGAACTTTGCCTAATATACTGGGGACACCACCGAAAACAATGACTCTGTCACTCAAGTCTGTGAAAGCTTTCGGAGACAAAGTAGTCACACAATCAATGAAAGGTTCCGGCATTTCTAAGTTTCATTAAATTAGAGAAGCTGAGAGCTTGACTTTTTCATACTTGCTGATTGGGAAAAACTTCGTACGTTTTTCTTGGTTTTAATAACTCAATTTTTTAGGATGAAAATAGATCACTTTTATCAAAAAATGTACAAGATTTAAAAAATTTGTTGTAGAAATGCACTTGTCCAACCTTGTAATGTGTTTGGTCATAGTCACGTCCTTCGTTGGAATTGGTAAGCAAAAAATTCCTACCTTTTTTCTGCCATTGAGTTGACTTCCCGACTCCTCTTTATTTATTTTATTTTATTTGGTACCTTTTTATAGACACGTAAAAAGTCAAATTCTTTTAGCTTTTTACCGCCGTTCGACATTGCCAGCGCAGCTTTAAAGGGTAACGAACAGTCATCTGACCTCGCGAGGTGCGAAGCTTCACATCTCCTTTATTAAGGCCAGTTTCCACTTTGTAAATTTCTGGCGAAAAGCGAAAAAATTTCTCGTGAAACGACTTCTGGGCAGATGTTCTCGTGAAAAGTTTTCGCTAAAATCACGTCGAGGGAACATTACATTAGAGGAAATTTGGTTTTACGGAAAAATCTATGGATGTATAACAGCCATTCAGTAAAACTAATCAATAAGACGAGAGAGCTATTCTTTGTCACCCTGGGAACTTTCACGTTGTTGATGAAATTAAATTTACGCTATTTCGCTATTTAGCTAGGCTGCCAGTCGTTTGAACGAGATTGAACTTATGTTTTAACAGGATTTCCTTTAACAAGGTAGGTTTTGTCTTAACCATCAATCTCAAAGTAACTTTTGTAAGCGGAATTACTCGCAAGAAGGATTATTTAACCCCCCCCCATTAAGGCGTAAGATTAGTTCGTTTAAGATTAGTTCCTATTTATAACTTTGGCTGGGATGGTTCAGTAAGCACTGCTTTACGATGGGGAATTGTTTTTGCCCGTAGACAATATTCTGTACCCTGGCCAAAGCCTCTATGGTATGTAGATGGGTATCATTCATTTATCCCCTGGGGCCTCGTTGTCCACGGATGCATCGATGGATTCTCAAGATGAATCAAGTTTCTGAAGTGCAACAACACCAATCTTTAGGGTCATTTACACTACGTTTGATTTTTGGTACGGCTTGGATAAAAGTAGTACCTGTACCAAGGTCTGAACCGTAAACAGGTAGTCCGAGCACGGGTAAAATTGGTACGGGTAACATTTCTATTCGAGCCGTACCAAAAATCAAGCGTAGTGTAAATGGGCTATTTCACCAACTGTTTTGGAACTATTTCTGAATGCCATTGAGAAGGATGGGTTTTAGCCATCACGCATTCATGTGGACCATGGAATGGAGAATGTACTAATATGAGACACCACGGTCAATCCAAGAAGTGAGGGCTGTCGAAGTTTCACTGCGGGCCCTTAGACAAGAAATCGGAGAATGGAAAGGTTATGATGGGACTTGTTTATGTGTGTGTGTCACTTCTTTTATTACCTATTTTATGCAATAGAAGACGCAAGTTTACTTAACATTGACAGCCCAGCTGATTTTTTTGAACTCCAACTGACATTCATAACAAGAATAAACTTTGCTCGTAATGAATTTTTGGAGAGCTATAATTAGTATCAAGCGAGAACAGCAAACCATTCGTCTCTATATCAGATGTATACCATATCAGATATACCATGCGCATTTAGATGAAGTCCCTGATGATCTGGTAGTCTATGAGACTGATTCATTGGGCCATCACCTTTTGAAGACAGTGAGAATAATGTTGAGGTTCCTTCTGTGAATTTACCTGCTGACAGTCAATTTGTTCAGACATTCATTGAAGAAAGGGTAGATCCACAAATGTCATCTACACAGATGGAAATAGACATTTATGCAAGAATTCACCAGATGGTTGAGGAGCACATTGAAGGTCTATCATAGATGTACTCTTTACAAAACTTCAATCCACTGTGACAACTTTCCCTCAAATTATTGTAGAGTTGGTAGTTTTTAAAATAGAACTATGAGATAACAAGGGCGTACAATTTGTGAAATAAATTACAATTAACATTTCACTTACAAATAATATAAAATAATTACTTAAACGTCATTAACAACGCTTCACTAACATCTTGGAGAAGCTAATTACACAGGTCTCTGGCTGGACGGGATTGCAGAAGGTAATGTCGTAAGTCTCTGGTTGAACAAAAATGCTGGAAAGAGCATTTCAGATTAAGACTGTTAAAAATAGTAACAACAATTATCTTGGGACACAATTGTTTCACACATTTTCACTCTGTATTATTACCTCTCTTTTGTCATATACAAATCAGTGTCATTCCAACTATCATAATTGTACTCATGGTCTTTCAATGTCAGGGTATAATTGTCTGGTAACATGTACAGTACAATTAATTGCCTGACTGATTGTTTATGTTAAATGCTACCTAGGTACATTACTTATCTAACCACATTAAACAGTGGAATTTAATTATATCCAGAATTGCCACAACCTTTCACTGATTCCACACATACTCAAGTATACCATGGCCCACAAGTATCACAACAAAAGTTATGAACAAACGACAGCAACATTAATTTCAAATCATCGACAAATCTTTTTAACTTGTGGCAATGCTTCAAAATCATGGAAAACAAAAAGTTTAGATTCGTGGCAACAGTTTGATAACAGCCACAAAACGTTTTGAACCAGTGACAAATAAAAAGGTCAGGGCAACAACTCGACATCGACGGCAAAAGTTTTGCAATGGAAATGGAAATAGCGGAAGTGTGTCTTAAATTAATACCCGAGCCACCCACGCTAAACAGAAATTATCGGTCATGTTGGTAGCTCGAATTTATATATTCTAAAACTGAATGTAGTCTATTCAATCTGGATCATACATATGAAAGAAAAGGATTTAGAAAGCAATAGAATGTAAGTAAATTCTAAACAGTTTAATCAAATTTACATTAAAAAGGTAACGTTAAAATATATGCAAAGGTTTTGGAACTATACGTTGGGCCCATTCCATTTAATATCCACAACCCCAATATGGATTAGATTTTCTGAGGGGTTTTGCCAACAAATTTCTGAGGGTCACTGTGTCAGTACCCTTTGATACCTGGACATTTTCTGAGGGGTGAGCCAAAAAATGGCTATTTTCCAAGGGGTGAATGGCAAAATGCTCTGACTTCTGAGGGATCATCCATAGGGAGGTTGTGGATATTAAATAGAATGGCCTGTTCAAAAAACCTGATAAACATTTAGTTTGAAAACATTTGTATATATTTTAACCTTACCTTTTACGTTTTAATGTAAACAAAATTAAATTCTTGGCGAATTTAATAAATTTTTTTGTTATATATAAATTTAATATTTAATAAAATGTAAGATATTGGAAAGATGAATGGTGTTTCACACGGTTTATTTACACGTGGGTTTATTGCTGGCTTAAGTTACTAAAAAAATATGGCTTGATACAAACTCAAATCAAAATTCACTATTACAAAATATTCCATTATTAAATCTATTAAATTCATTAGTACACAACGAACACTATTCCAAGTTATTTTGTTTTATATCACACAGTTACTCAGAAAATCTCAGAATAATGAAAATGTCATGATGGACCTACATTCTGCTTCAGATTTTGTGGCATGTACTCAGACATGAAACTGCAATGCTGATCAAACTGCAATACTGATCAAACAGCAAGTGGTCCGCCAAATGAAATACTCCAATCTGAAAGATTACATACACGGCCACAGGCTTCAGCTGCATCTGGAGGAAAGAGAAAGGCTAGTAGTAAACCCACGTGTAAATAAACCGTACGAAACACGATTCAGTCTTTGCAATGTCGTAAGTGAATTTGATTAAATATGAGATAATCGCCAAGAATTTTGATTACATTAAAAAGGTAAAGGGTAAGGTTAAAATATGTACAAACGTTTTCAAACTCCTTGTTCATTATCAGGTTTTTTGAAAATGTAGTTCGAAAACGTTTGTATATATATTTTAACATTGCCTTTTTAATGTTAATTTGGTTAGAATTGACTTACATTAACATGAATCCTTTTTATGGAGTTATATCGGGGACAAAATTCAGTTTATATATTTGAGTGAAGCGTTCACATGTTGTGGCGTAGCATTTAAA
>JBAHVQ010230901.1:0-10275 GCA_036872915.1 Nanipora kamurai
TGTGTTTACTTTGTTGTTACTCTATATGTATATATATATATATATATATATATATATACATATATATATACATATATATATACATATATATATATATACATATATATATATACATATATATCTGTATATATGTATATATATGTGTATATATGTGTATATATGTGTGTATATATGTGTGTACATATGTGTGTACATATATATGTATATATATGTATATATATACATATACATATATATATGTGTGTATATATATGTTAAATAGGTGAGTAGTGTAGAAAGGAGAGCTCTGGGTGCTGTTTCCAGTCCCTCACTTTCTCAACCGAGCGCGGTTGCATTTTTTGGGCGTTGCACATTCCATCCTGATGACGTCACTTGCAGTCAGGTGGTTAATGGCGTCATACAATGGGTGTTTTCCCATCTCTTCACACGATTTTTATTTAGCTAAAAAATTTGCCTATTAATAGAAGAGCATGAATAGTGAAACAAGACTTGCGAATCCAACTGAAAATGATCATTTATTGGACAGGGAGAACGAAAAAATTAAAACACCAATTTTAAAACCCAGTCCATGCAAAAAATCAAAACGTCAAACCCAGCCTAAAAAAGTTTCTAACGAGTTTGCAGATTGGTTTGTTAAAGAAGCGATTCCAAACCCGATAAAAAAGTCGTGAATAATTTAAAAGATAAAATTATAAAACTTTACAATAGACCAAAAGTATCACCACGTAAATGAAAATATCCAACATTAAAACCTCAAAAATCTGTAAAGCACACTTCTGGTTGGTCTGACTGGTTATTTGGAAAACAGTCAGATGAGTTTTATCCAACGAGAGAGAAAGATGAGAAATTACCAAAGGGAAAACAACCATCACAAAAAAATCACAACCACAACTTAAAACCACAGGTTGGCTAGACTGGTTAAACAAAGAAATTACAAACCAAATTAAAGAAGCTTTAAACAAAGTGAAAGAGAAAATATCTTTTAGAAAAGGAAACACACAAAGCGATAAATTTAAAGAAAATCCTGATAACAAAGGTGCTGAGGCGCAAGAAGAAGATTTTAAATTAGAGACAACATCTTTAAACAGACATATAGAAAAATATTCTATAAAAGGAAAAGAATGCTTTGATCCACCAAGCTTTTTAGAAGCGGTTAAATATAAAGTTCTTGCTAGATAAAATGAAAAATTAAATGAAAAAAATCAATGTAAGCTTAAAATGCTTTTAGAAACTGTAATGATTAGAAACGAGTGCGATACTAATGAAGAGATTTTTATATTTCGCTATTTCAACAGCAACACAGAGATTGTATTAAAAGGCTTAAATTTAGATGAAATTTATAAAAGATGTGTTGATAAAATTTTGAAAGCATTTGCAAACTTTCAAAAAGAAGGGAGTGGTTGGAGATTTCATTCTATCAAAAAATTAGATTTTAAAATTTTTAAATATGATCCTTTAAAAACATATTCCTACATTCCACTTCTAAAATGGATAGAAGATGACAAAACAGTTATAAATATAAAAAATAATGACCAAGAATGTTTCAAATAAGCCTTCACAAAGGCTTTGAACCCTGTGGAGAGAGATGCATACAGAGTGACAAGACTTTTACGAGAACAAGGAGAAAAATATGATTGGGTCGGTGTGAATTTTCCTGCAACTTTTAGAGATGTAGGTACATTTGAAAAAAATAATTCTGTCTCAGTAACTATTATTTCTTATGATGAAAAGAATAAATTTTATCCATTAAGAAAAGCAAGACCTAGAGATGAAGAAGTGATGAAAAATCCAATTGTGCTTTTAAAAATTAATGATGGAGAAGGAAGGTTTCACTATGGCGTTGTTAAAAACATAAGCCGAGTTTTATCTTCACAAACATCCAATCAGAGCGGCAAACGATATTTTTGTCTTGATTGTTTGAGCGGATTTAAAACATCACAAGCTTTAGAAAATCATATAGTGTATGGTCAAGAGCATAAACCATCGGCAAATTTATTTCCAACAAAAGGACAAGATGATTTTGTGGATTTTAAAAATTTTCAAAAAAATGCTACAGTTTCTATTTGTAATTTATGGGGATATGGAGTCTTTAAAAAAACCTATAGACACTTGTGAACCAAACCCAGAAAATAGTTATACATTACAATACCAAAAACATAAACCATCTGGATTTTGTTATCATATAAAATGTTTTGATGATAATGTCCATAAACCACAAATTATGAGATATACAAAAAGTTCTCCAGAGGAAGATGTGTCTCAAATAATGGTGGAAAGTTCAGAAGAAAACAGGATTAAAATATAGAAAAAATTTAAATTTCCTAAAAAAAAAAAAAGATATTTACAAAACAAGACGAAGAAACGGTATGATACAAGTTCATGACAACCATGTGAAATTTCCGACATACCAAATGCTACTCTGGTTTGTAAATATTATGAACGTAATTTAAAGAAATTATAGTTCACGACCCAACGTTTTGACACTCCAGTCTAGTGTCTTCATCAGGGGTGATCTAAGCATCATAACGAGTTCCTTTTATGCTCAACTTTGAGAGATGATCTCATCTATTGATGAGATGCAAATAGTCATCCGGCAGGAGCCGGTCGTCGTCACGGTTCAAAGGAGCGTGGGTGCTGTTAATGTGCCAAGCTTCCAAACAACGCCTTTGGTGGTATCTGTAATTTGTTGTGATAATTTTAGCGTTATCCCAATTAATCGCATGATTAGTTTGGCACGCATGCTCCGACAAGGCAGAAAAGGGTTATTTCTAAAAAGAATAATTCTCTTTTCTTTTTCCTTAAATTTATTTTCTTCTTTTTCCTTAAATTTATTTTCTTCATTTTCTTGTTGTTCTTCTTGATGTTTTTCTTTTGTGAATTCTAAGTTTTGTTGATTTATCGCTTCGCTTTTTTGATTAAATTGTTTATAAGCATAATAAACTTCCAACGGTAGCTAGAGTTCTTACAACTCCAAATATAAATTTATAATTATATTCTACATCAAATTCAAACATTGCGTTTTGCTTTGCTTCTTTTTCTTCTCTTTTCATTTTAGCGCTTGCTTTTGCCTCTCGAGAGATTGCAGCAAGCCGTTTCCCCATTTCTACTTTTCTAGGGTCTTTTACTTTTTCTTTTTTTTCCACTTTTGTAATTCTAGGTGGACTTTGCTCATTTTCTTTGTTGTTGTTTTCCATTTTGGTTATTTATTTATATATACTTTTTAAGATAATTTTAAATAGAAATCAAGTAATTTTTAAAGAGTGCTTAAAAACCCCAAATTTTACTTAAACTTTACTCAAAGAGATTTTAAGTAGGTTTTAAATAAAAAACAAGTAATTTTAAAGAGTACTTAAAAACCTTAAATTTTACTTAAACTTTACTCAAAGAGATTTTAAGTATTTTCTAATAAAAATCCAGCGATCAATGATCCCCCTAAAACAACTTTTAAATTAGAGTTGTGAGTAGTAGTACCAACATCTGTATTTAAAATCACCAAAGAAGATGTGTTTTGAGGTTTTTCAACATGTGCTTTGTATATTTTTTAATAATTTACCACTTTTGGTTTCGTCTTTTTGTTGCTTGTGATCGTCTATGTTTACTTTGCTTTGTTGTTTTGAAATATTATGTAACTTTACACCAAATTTAAGATTATTACTTGCCATAGTTAAAAAATTATTGAATCCTGGAATTGGATTTTTTCACATAATTATATTACTAGGTACCAAAATAAGTCCAGGACTTATTGCTAAATTTAAAACCACATTTGTGTCTTTAATAACCAATCTCATATTTGAAATCAAAATTGTTGAGGACGTTTGTAAAATCGTGTCATTCACTAATTTTCTAAAGACACTTTGCGTTTGTAATGATTTAGCCCATTTGTTAACTATAGACCATCGCGTTTTAGCTTGTGTGCCCAAAACTCGGTAAACATAAGATGCTACGAACTCTTGTAAAAGCTCTTGTGCTAATTTTGTTAACCCATTACTATCATATGCAATAAAAGATAAATAATCCTTTTTGGAGTTTTCTGTGTACACTTCGTATGCATATCTGTTACCATCCACGTCTCTTCTAGTTGAGGTGTACTCTTTATGTTTAACCGGCAAATACTTAATAACTTTTGAAGTGTCACATCTATCAATCATTTCAGGATGTGTCATAAACTTTCTAATTGTGTGATACAAATGGTATCTAGCAATAGATGTTATAATATTTGGTGTGTTTGGGTCACTAGTTAAATTTTTTATTGGGATTCTGCAAAGAAAGCTGGCAATATAAGTTCCACATATCATCACAAAGTAAGGTACGGTTTTGTAGCCAAATTTTACACTTTCTATATTAATATTGTGTGTGTTACTGATAATTATACCATCTGACCATCCAAGGTCTAATCCTTGGTATATCACTCATAAAATAGTCCCTGTTGTTAACAAAAACCTTAAAATTATGAATCTCATAACCCAGCGCTATAGGTTTTTGAAACCTAATATTATAATGTGACTCTTGATCCCATTTGCAAATAACGTTAGTAAATTTTGGTACGTCTCCATTAATATCCCATATTTTACGATAATTGTGAGTATTGTAAAGATATTTTACCCAATCTTTATAATGTTTAAAAGTGTACAATGTGATGTCATAAGATTCTTTATCATTCACTTTATAAAAAACATTTCCATTATCAAAAGTTCTATCTTGATTAAATGTCACATCAAATTCAAATTTTGATAAATCTGCATCTGGGTATTTTTTAAAAAATTTTGTTTTAATTTTTCTCTTTGAATTTTACTACCTTTGATGACTTGCTCATAATGTTCTCCATAATATTTTTTACTTCCTTCTGCGCCCATTTATTTTTTATTTAAAGATAATAAAATAAAAAGAATGAAAAAGATAACAGTATTTATTAGAGGAAACAAAACAAAATTAGATTTGGAAAAAACTTCAACAAATGATTCTGAAATTTTATTATTAAAATCAACAACAATATTTTGAGATTATAATAAGGTTTTCCTAAATGATAATGGTACTTTCACATATGATAATACAGAAATTACACTCAACCCTGGATATTGGACTTTTGAAATGTTGGCAAAAAATTTAAAGAAAATAACAGAAAAATAACTTTAACCCAAACCCTAGAAAATGGAAAATGTACAATTTTATCAGATAAAGATTTAAATTTAAAAAATTTAGGATTATTACTTGGATTTAATAAAAATAAATCTGTAACAAAAAATACAACTGCTGAAAGTGATAATGTAGTAAATATAAATCAAGGATTATATTTTATAAATGTTTATTGTGATGCAGTAGATTCTTCAAAAAATTTTGATAACAATGGAAAAAGATCAAATTTAATGACTTGTATTCCAATCACTACAACTCAATCTTTAAAAGGAACAGTAACAGATTTTAAAAATATAGATAATAAATATTACAATTCTTTTAACTTTGAAGTTTCTACAAATAAAAATGATAAATAGAGAAATCGGAAATATACTGTTAGGACTTTATATACAGTAAAAATAAATGAGTCTAAAAGAAAAAGATTTTTTAATAGAACAAGAATTACAAAATTTATATTATGATCCAACTACAGGTTATAGCTCTGCAGAAAAACTTTATCAAAAAGGAAAAGAAAATGGATTAAATGTCTCTAAAAAAATGATTATGGATTGGCTAAAAACACAAGATACATATACATGATATAAACCAATTATAAAAAGAATTTAAATTCAAAAAAACCATTTGTTAAAGATTTGTCAGATCAAATCCAAATAGATTTAGTTGATATGAAAAAATATCAAAATGAAAATAATAGATATTTTTGGATTTTAACAGGTGTAGAAATTCTAAGTCGGTATGCATTTGCTATTCCAGTTTATAGAAAAGACACAAAAAATATGATAAAAGCAGTAGAAGAATTATTAAAACAATTTAAAACAAGATTTGATGGAAAATATGCAAAACATGGACAATTTGATGATGGAAAAGAATTTTATAATGTTGGTGTTAAAACACTTTTAGAAGGAAAAAATTATCAAATATTTTTCTACAAACTCTAGTAGAAAAGCTGCTATTGTTGAAAGATTTAACAGGACTTTAAAAAAAAAAGTGTAAATATTTTTATAGTGCAGGAAAATATCATTGGATTAATGTTTTAGATCAATAGGTGAAAAACAATAATTTTAGTAAACATTGTAGTATTTTAATGAAACCTGCAAATAAAAATTTTTCAAATAAAGATCAAGTATGGCTTACACTTTATGGTTATGGATTAGGAGAATTTCCAATCCCAAAATTTAAAATCGGAGATGCAGTTTGAATAAGTCAATATAAAAATATTTTTACAAAAGGTTACGAAGCAAATTTTATGTAAGAAATTTTTAAAATTGTCAAAGTTTTTAGAGGTGATCCAAACATGTATGAATTAGAAGATTTTTGAAAAAGAACACATTCTTGGAAAATTTTATGAGCAAGAGCTAGCTTTTGTAGATAAAAAAGGTGATTTTTATTGAGTTGAAAAAATATTAGAAAGAAAAAAAGTTAATGGAATAAATATGGCTTTAGTAAAATAGGGTATGATTCTAAACATAATTCTTGGATTCTAGAAAAAGATGTAAAAAAATTGTTAAAAAATAAATAAAATATAAAAATAAAATATAATGACAGAAGGTGGACATGATGATTTTGAAATGAAAGATATGGATAAAAAATATCCACAATATGAAAATATGAATGAGGAAGAATTAGACAATGAATAAGATAACCTTGTACAAAAACGTTTAGGTTTGTTGAGAGGAGAGGGTGACGATGATAATAATCTAAATAATGTCAACGAGAGGATTGACTACATTGGCCATATCAAAGAAAAGAAGTTTGAGGAAACAACCTTTATCATACCAGAAAGACCTGAGAATGAAACAAGGTTTGCTATTGAAAACTTTGTAAGAAAAAATATAAAAAATGAAAATTTTAAGCTTGATCTTAATAATGATAAAGCAATCGAGTTATCACTTAACACTGATCAAACAAATAATAGCAATATAACGTTTAAACCATTAGACAGAAACAAACGTGGAAAACCGCAAATAGTACTTAAAAGAGATTCTAACGATGTATTACAATATAATGAAGAAAAAGATGCAAAGAAAGCTGTTACACAGTTTAAACAATGGATACATGAAATTCAAAGAGAACAACAAGATCAAGATAAAACTGTTAGAACAATGCCAATGATTGATACAACTCCAGACACTATACCAATCCCCGGTTTAACAACGGAAGAAAATAGAGAAATGGAAGGTGTGTTAAATCCTCCAAAAAGTATTGATAAATCAACAAGACTAGAATATCTTAGAATTCAAGCAGATCATTTTCAAGACATTGTAGACAAAACTAAAGAAAAAAGAGACAATACAGAAAATCGTAAGGAAGTCATAGAATTAGAGGAAAGAGTTATTCGTCTTAGAGAAGCTAAAGGTCAAACTTTAAATCAAATGGATAAAGAAGAAATTAGAAACAACAAGAAGAAGATGTTGCCAAACTACAAAAATTTAAAAGGTGGGCAAAAGAAAACCTTGTTGGAGTTTATGCAATTGCAATTTCTATCGCTAGAATTATAACAACAGTCATCATTGGTTCAAGAAAAATTTTAAAACAAGGAGCAAGTGCATTAGGAGAGTTTGCAAAAACTTTTAAAAATATTGGTAAAAAAAATATGGCCTTTGCTTGGACCAATTGCAAATTTGTTAGCTACAGCATTGACGTGGGGCGCAAAAGGGGTTGCATTTTTAGCAGAAAATTTATGGATTTTAGCAATTGCTTTGACATATTTTTTGTATGATCAATATAAACAGAGAAAAAGAAGACAAATAAAGAAATAATTTTTTTTAAAAAAAATATACTTATAAAATAAATAAGAATGTTAACAAGAACAAAAGAATTAGAACCCGGTTTTAGAAGGTAAAAAATGTCAGAAATTAAAGGAACAAGAACAAGACATGTGGTTTCTTTTAATCCAAATAAGGCAACTCCCAGAGAAGAAATTTATGTAGATATTCCAAAATTAAAAACTAATTCTTGTTTAGTACCAGATTCCTTTCACCTCATGTTTGATTTTAAAAATAAAAATACAAAATCTTGGTTTTTAAATAATTTAAGTCAACTTTTAGTGGAAAGATTTGTAATTAAGTTTGCTGGAGAAATTAATTATGACACACTGGAGAAAGTCTTTTAGGAATTTATAAGATTTGTGGAAAACAGAAAAAGAACGTGGAGATGCAAATGAAAATTTAAGAAAACTCGTCAGTGAAGACGACTCTAGAGCAAAATCTGGAAATGATTCTAAAGTAAGCGATGCATTAATGTTAAAATTTTTGATAAAAAACAAAAAAATTAAACTTGGAAAAATTTTACAAGACCTTGGATTTTATTGTCCATTTCACATGTTTAATAATTTCCAGTTAGTCATTACTTTAGCAAAAGCAACAGATATTATGGTTCCTCAAAGTGGTGAAAGTGTTGGAGGTTATACTATAGAAAATTTAGAATTGGAATACAAAACTGTAGAAAATCAAGACCTAGTCTCAGAAGTAGTTAATGGTTTACAACAGGAAGATCTTTAAGTTATGAACATGTTACTTTAAGAAATCTGAGGAATGGAATAAAGACGATACGTCACATAATATATCTATAAATTTACCGAGAAAAAGTATGAAAGCTGTTGTTCTTTTGTTTAGCAACAAAACTGTGACTTACAATGAACAATTTGTTTATCCACATATTGAAAGCGTCAAAGTTAGTGTGGAAGGAGTGCCAAACAGTATTGATTGCCAAGGAATTCCAAAATCTTGATTTTGGGAAGAAGCTTTAACACTTCAATATTTTTTCAAAGATAAATTTGCTGTAGTTATAGATTTAAGAAGTGTTAATGATGAGTCTACAACAGGACATTTAAAACGGTTGGTAAATACACAATCTGGACTTTTGTTAGAGATTGCTAAAAAAGAAATGACTGCAAATGTAGTTTGTAAAATTTATGTTTTGTCAGATGGACTTAAATATTAAAAATAAAGATCTCTCTTTGATTCAATATTAAGAGCTTTGCTTGGCTTTGCTAAAAAACAAATATTTAAAAAAATAAATGCAAAACGAGTAAAGCGAGCAAAGCAAGCAAATCGAGTATCTAAAGGATGAAAATAATGAAAAAAGCAAAGCGCTAAAGCTAAAACCTTTTAATATGATTATTGTTGGTATGACTGCATGTGGAAAAACATGATATCTTTTAAAAATGTTAGAAAAAGAATATTTGAAATATTTTGATCATATTTAATTAATTTGTCCAACGTTTGAATACAACAAAACTTATAGAAAATGGAAATTTATAAATGATCCAGATTTTTTGTCATACCTTGTGATCAAGATTATGTTGAACAACAATTAAAATCTATTGTTAATTATGCTGCAGGAACAAATTCATTAAACATTTTAGATGATTGTGCTAGCGGACAAGCCATAAAAAATAGAACTTCAGAGCTTGTAAAATTAGGGTTTTCCGCAGGACATTATGGGTTAACTAAACAATTAACTTCGATTGCAAAACCTTTTAGAGAAAATATTAGTAAATTAGTTAGTTTTTAGAATCCAAATAAAAAAGATATGAAAACAATCATTGAAGATTATTTAGAGGTAGAAGATAAAGAAGAATTAAATAAAATTAAAAATATTCTAAGATCTAAAAAATATTCTAAATTAGAAATTAATTTAAGACATCCATATGGTTATAAACTTGAATAAAAAAAAGTTCTAAAATAAATAAAAAAATGGAAAAACGAAGCGTATCGTCAGAAAATCAAAACCAAAAAATGAATGATAATAATAGTAACAATAACACTGAAGAACTTAGCGAGGTGGAAAAAAAAAAGATTAGAATTAATTAAATTATTGGAAGATGGAGAAATTAATCAAAACGTCAAAATGATTAATAAAGCATCTGATAAAACCATTTTAAAAGTTCCTGCAAAATATGAAGCAAGACGAAGAGAAAAAGCAAATTGTTTTTTAACGGATTTATTAATCTCTAAATTTGCAGACTTAATGGGTGGATTAAATGCAGCTGAAAGCAGCGGTGAATTAGATAAAGACTTACAAAAAGATAAACTTTTAAAAAAGGTTGTAAAATCTTTAATGGAAAAAATAACACCCTACCTACCATTTTCAGGAATTGTAAGCGGTGGAATTATACTTAAACACTGAGCAGAAAGCCTG
>JBAHVQ010230912.1:0-10275 GCA_036872915.1 Nanipora kamurai
ATGTACAGTGATTTTATTGAACCAACGCTCGGCACAAATGAATGAATATTTTGCGTCAATGACTAGCAAAAGGTGTATTAGCTACCAATGCACGCAAATGCCAAATATTTCTTGTAAATAACCTTGAAGTAAACGTTTTGAGATTCACGACGTAAAGTGGTTGCAATTCGGCTGCTCAGCGTAGCAAAGCGATATAGTAATGTTTGCGCAACAAAACGTTGCGTTTCGAAGGACTCTGAAACCGGCTTTGGCTCTTATTGTGGGTTATAATTATTAAACAAGAGGATAACGATGCTGAAAGTTGTCAAGAGCTTTCCTTTGGAAGAATTGCCTACCTTCCCAATTTTCTCATCTATTTCTTAGCTGAGGGAAATGACTGCATTTTGAAATTTGTGGCATTTGTCGTTATGTCGACCATCTTATTAAATATCATCTTATTAATGATTGGAGACGTTCTGTGACCAAGATTATAATTTATTTTGACGAGCTTTCGGCTACTAGACTGTGGTCTTCGACAGACTGTGGTCTTCACCTGTCGAAGACCATAGTCTAGTCGCCAAAAGCCCGTCAAAATAAATTATAATCTTGGTCTCCAATCATTATGCCTCTACCTGACCGCGCATCATCAATATTTGCAATCATCTTATTAAATTACTTGTTTGCTTGGGTGATCTCTGGTAAACGTTCATTGACATCTTTTATCAGGCTTAGAGTGAAACTTGTTCTAAGTTAAGTTAAATAAGTAATAATTAACTAGTAAGTTCGACAATCTACCAACCTTTAAATTTCTACGCTGTTTTACCCTGCTTACACAGCATCCCATTTTTATCTTACTCATAAATTTTATTGTCCTCTTCCCATTTTAGGTCTTTGCCTTCCCATTTTGCCTCTTGTAGTCTATCATGCCTTTGGAGCTCAAACGGCTCCATTTAGTGACTTGTTATATAGTTTCATGTTATAGTTATAGTTTTAGGTGCACTCTGGATGTTTTCTCGTAGGTATGGTAATCGAGGTCACAATCAGCCATGTATACACCATGGATCTAACCGATGCTTTATCACCACTCAGAATCATGGTTTTGCCGTAAACACTCAGACGCTTCCTGCTGACTGGTCGATCCTCTTCACCAACGCCAATGATAAAACTAATGAGGGCATAATTCACAACACGGCCCCTTTCTTTAGCGTTCAGTTTCACCCGGAACACACGGCTGGACCGGAAGACTTGGAGTGTTTATTTGATGTATTTCTTCAGGCTGTGCGCGACGTGAAAAACGGAAACATGGAGTCTACCGTCAAAGGGTTGATCGAGAAACGGTTCTCCTTCGCGCCGCCGGTTGATGTCACATCAAAACCAAAAAAAGTGTTAATTCTTGGCTCAGGTGGTTTGTCTATAGGACAGGCTGGCGAATTTGACTATTCTGGTTCACAGGTAAGTGTCAAAATCAGTTCAACTGTAGTAGGCATTATTTTAACATTTTATTTGCTTTGTGATGTTCTCTCTAACTAAATAGACCATAATGGACCATATGTAGATAGTCGAAAGGTTTGAGAAACTGCCGGAACTTAAGAATGCTTAAACTGACGTTCACTCCGACGAAGGGCCTTCGCTCGAAACGTCAGTTTAAGCATTCTTAAGTTCCGGCAGTTTCTCAAACCTTTTAACTATCTACATAGCCGTTCAATAATGCTGACGCAGCTCTCTAATTTTTACATAACGGACCATGATTTGACGTCTCGAATTGATAGTTTTTGATTTGATGATTCGTTTTAATTGGTTAAAAAAACCTCATACCACACATTAACGGAAGCCTACCATATTTTGTTCACAAAAGCTTAGACTTCTCATGCTCTCAGTGGGTCGTCCGCTGTGACGGTCTTTGTCATATCAATGACATTGCCGCCCACCAGTGCACATTTGTAACCTTGGCTTACCATCTCAGTCCGTGTAAATGACAATTTGGTGCATCCGATCCAGTGTGAATCTAGAACGTTTTCATTGGAATCGATCGGATCGCATCAGATACGCGTACATCTAATTGACGCGATCTCTAATATATCAGGAAACAGAACGTGTTTTTAGTAGTCGCTGTGCATCTGAGCACAAGTAGCTT
The DNA here is from genome assembly GCA_036872915.1 of Nanipora kamurai. Lineage (NCBI taxonomy): Eukaryota > Metazoa > Cnidaria > Anthozoa > Scleralcyonacea > Helioporidae > Nanipora > Nanipora kamurai. The sequence continues at coordinate 2,114 of JBAHVQ010230912.1, forward strand.
CGTCGTCCTAGTCTGTTTCCCTTCTGTGACTCAACACCTTATTCTGTTATCAATTAATAGCGACTTGACTAATGTAACACAGTGAGTTAAACGAAATTGGTAAAATCCAATTGTATTTGGAAGCTTTATGAAACTGACTAACATTGATTCTATTAGTATCAGCATATCAGGAGAGCGCCTTAACAAACTTGGCACTTTTAAGGTGGATCAATACAGCACTTCACATTGATTTTTCCACACGCGGGAGCTCGCAGGAGCCCGCGTGAGACTCTCATATACTTACGACCATTCTCTGTTGACTTGGTATTTGTGTTTATTAAATTTCGTTTTGCCCTGAATTAATGACCGATTCCTTCGACTTGGTATGCTCGAAATGTTTACCTTTATTCATTAAAATTGATAAATCTATGGTTCCTTCTAACTTAGGGAATTGATCTACGTTATCGGCAGCCTCTGTGGTGCCTTTTACTTTGTCATCATTTTTCACGTCTGCAACTTGAAAAGTTGAAAGGAGGTTTGAATAATTTTGTTCGGGAAAAATTGCGAAATCTAAAGCTTTGTCTTGAGGAAATTCAAGTTTTAATGGCGTCAGCAATTTGGTCGTATCCCGCAACAAAGCCGAGTTGACGTGACTAAATCACGAGCGTCACGCGACAGTGAATTGCGACGGAATAAATTGATAGACACCTTTATTTCAATAGAGTCGCTCATTCAGCTTATACATTCATAAGCTAGTATCAATAGAGGGCCTACATTATATACAGTATCAAATAACTGAAGTTACTAAATAGAGCTAAACGTACTACATATAAAAGATGCTAAAATTTATCTGCTGTATGATTGCAAATTACGATTATAAACAATACAACCATGGTAGTAAAAGGATCTGTTGCTACTTTCAAGTCTGACACTTAGCAGGTGGAGATGACTGCTCTGCTTACTAGATCAATGGACCGTGTCTTTGTTCAATGTAAAATAATTATGGAAAAACTGTGGAGAGCTCCCACTAATGCAATTTTTTTACAAGTTTGTTGACATGCTTTTCACGCCTGCTTTCTAGCGCTTCATCACTACTTTGTTTTCTCATAATAATACACCCTGCTCGTCTTTGTAATTTCTCTAAATAACCGGAATGGACTTTCCCGCAACAGTTCCATACCGTGTCACAATGATCTACACCTTTTGCCCTTTATTAAAGCGGAAGCGGCGTTCATTAGTTGTCATCTTCAATAATACCTTTCAAACTTCAACAACGCCAATCAAATCATAATTGCACAAGAAGTAATTAAATATTCCGTTAAACTGGAAGTTCAGTCACGTCAAGGTAAGAAACATTAACATTTATGGTATTTCCTTAGCGTCAATCAAAATTCAATAAGAAAAATGGGAAAATCAACAAAATAAAACAATAAGTCAATTAGCGGTAATATGTAGGTATATGCTGTACATACAATTACGCAAGATAGCACTTAAAACGTAAGGTATAGTCTTCTTATGAGTTTTCAAAAAAACAGTATTAACCTTTTTCCGTTATCCTATGCGAATTCTCTGTATCCTCCTTTGTCCAGTTATCGTAACGCTTACTCTGGCCACACACTTTTGAAAACGACGTTTCAAGTGCTATATCTTGCGCGACAAGTTCCTGTAGAGAATGCCAGTCTGCTTCATACAACATATATTAATATATACGCGTTATCGCTAATTGAATTTTTATTTTATTTTGTTGATTTCCGCATTTTTCTCATTGAATTTTGATTGACGCTAAGGAAATACCATAAATGTTAATGTTTTTTACCTTGACGTGATTGATAAAATTACATTGAACTCCAAATTAACAGAATATTTAATTACTAGTTGTATATGAATTTACTTTTAGCACAATTATAATTTGAGTGCCGTTGGTGAAATTTGAAAGACGCTATTGAAGATGACAATCGCTCTAATGAACGCCACTTTCGCTTTAATGAAGGACAAAAGGTAGAATATTGGAAGAATGAAAGATTTATATATCGTGCTGGCATTGTTCATGCTGACACTTCTTCTAATCCTAGTGACTATACCCAACCTTTTACCTGCTTTACCGATTAAGTATTTTATGTGGCCATTCCATGTTAGAGCTTCGTCCAGGACAACACGAAGATACCTAAATTCGGAGACACGTTTAATAGTAATTAATTGGTAATTTTTAAAAGTAATTAATTTAAGTAATCAATTGGATACAGTAAAGTTATTCACAGAGGATAATTTGGAACTTGCATCGAAGATATCATCACGCTCTGTCTTGCCCTGATGCAGAAAGAGACAAGCTTCTAACAGCCAGTCATTCACTAATTTCAGTGCTTGGGCGAGAGTATTGGCAGTTTTGAGCACTGCTGGACTACTAGTATATTACTGTGTCGTCAGCGGACATCATGATATTGCAACGGTCGAGACTCAGCGGGAAGTAAGAGCAAGGGACCTAATATTCACCGTTGCCGTACTCCGGAAGAAATACCGCATTGATGCGATATCTCACAGTCAAAACTCACAACCTGTTGGCGATTGGTTGAGTAGTTAATAAACCAGTTGAGCTCTTTAGCCAAAGGCCATAGGATCCCAATTTATCAGTCAGAATCCTATGATCTGCAGAGTCGAACGCCTTGCGGAGATCAATAAACCTAGCGACGGTTGAGAGTCCTTGGTGCACGGCAAAGCCGGTCAAATGATTTTTTCTAAATGCACACTGGAAAGGACTCAGAAGTTGGTGTTCAATTAAATAGCAGTAAGATTGAGAATGAACCGCCCTCTCAAATACTTTAGACACCACTGGAAGTACTGATATTGCGAGGTAGTTGTCGATGTCTGTAGCGCTACCTTTCTTGAACAGGGGAGTTACCCTGGCACACTTCTACTCATATGACACAACTCCTTAAGTAAGAGACGCATTGACGATTTCTGGTTAGCGATTTGGCATAAAGAGGGAAAACCTTTCACCAAACGCGTAGTCAGCAGGAAACTACTAAAACCACTTTTGGTAGGAATGGTAGGCTGCCCGCAGTAAATGATTACGCAATAAAGACAAAGGAAAAAGAAAGCAAGAGATCTAAATATGTTAAAATAACCCAAGAATCTTCACGGAAAATATCCAGTGTTCCTCGTTCTGGTCAACGAAACCCGCTTGAGATGTACGAACGTGCTCATCAAATAAGGCAGAGAAAGATATAATTATTGGAGATTCATTACTAAAGATATCAACGCAAAACATTCTAAACCCGCAAATCTAAACGCAAAACAGACTATTCCCTCTGCGAAGACTGAAGGTATCACGTCATTTGCCACCAAATTTCTGGCCCTGTAAAATCCAAATCCAAAACTGGAGATGATAATCACGTAGGTGGTAAAGCGATTTTTTGTGGAAGTGTTAATGAAACAACAAGAAAATTACAGTTCATGTTATCGCAAATGAAACAAATGCTTCCAGCATCGAAGATAACTGCGTCCAGTATCATGCAAGCCTAGATGAAACGCGGTAGAGTTTTGTAAACCAAGAGATGAGAAAGATTTGTTCAAGAATAGGTATTGGGCACATTAGCAAAGCAAATGTAGCTCGAAGTAATCTGCCTCGCGGAAACATATACCAGAGCTTAAAAGAATACGTGACTATCCCTGCCATACTCTTATTCATTGAAAATAGTCCGTCTATGGAAAACCCTTCAATTCACTGCTTAGAATTAAAAGAAATTCCTACATTTGTTGGTTTAAGACACGTGAGTTCTGTGTATCAAACCTGGTGAATATTAAAAAACGTGCTACTGTTAATGACAAAATCGAAGATTTAAACTTCCTCGGGAGTTTGCATTGTATTCCTTCTCTTTTATTGTTAAATACAATGTACATAGTGCCAAAGATTGACGAAGTTTCGTTAACCTTTAAGGAGGAAGACCTTGATTTTGCTTTCTTTTCCAAGACGTGGTAAAAATAATCCACCCTTGACAACCTGATTAATATCGTTGAATACCAACTATCTAGACGGGTCCATAAAATTAGGGCACATCATGGTGTTTGCTTGTATGTGATAAACTCCATGCAGAGTAAAAAACTGCCTGGTCTTCAAAATGACGACCATGAAGCCTTGTGGACTATGTTACGACTAAAGTACTTGCCTCGCGGAGTTTCAAACATTGCCGCTGTGCTCTATCATCTACCTGATGCCGATAATAAATCCATGCAGGAATAGCTCCTGAATATTCTGGAATACATTGAATCAACTTACCCGAACAGTGCAATGCCAATAATTCTAGCTGGTAATTTTAATAAATTTGACTGTAAGTCCACTGCTAAATGCTTGCAGTTAAAACCCACTAGTAAGGCCTATTTGCACTGGCGAGTTTTGCTGTGAGTTTTCTCGTCCTGATGTACGTGATGGAATGGATTCAATGATAAAAGTGTTGGACCAAATGATCTCAATAGAACTGGATTGCGCATCATCTATGGCCAGGAGTCAAACTTTTGAAGCTCATGGCCGCCATCCTACAAGCTCATATCTCGTACAGAAAACAAATAACGACGTCGCAAAGTCAAATTTGGTCAGGGTGGAAGAAAAATAACAAGAAGTTACCGGTTAAGTTAAACGCCGAAAAATTATCAATAGATGCCAATTTAGCGCCAGCCAGTGAACAGAAGGCAGAAACACGAAGATACTTTCCAAAATTATAAAGAATATTCATCGAGACTTGGTTAAGGTACACAATTTATTTTTAAAGGTAGAAATATAGACTTACACTGAAACTTTTAAAGGATTTCGCGAGTCGTTTACGAGTTTTGCGTTTGTCAATAACAGCATTTAAAAAAGAAAACCCAACAAAATAACATGTTTTACTGTATAGCAGTACCAAAGAATACAAAAACTAAATTTGTTAGCTCTTGTTTAGCAATAGTGATGACAAAATTTAGACAAAATTTTCCTTAAAGGTGATTAGTTGTTTACCCATTACTTGTTCGAAAACATTGCGCACTGCGCTCAGAATTGTTACCTGTCTGTAGTTTTTAAAACCTTCGGGTTGTCCTTCTTGTATACTGGCACACATCCCCTCTCTTGCATTCCACGGACCAGTAATTTTCCCCTTTAAAGTATTGAACATTCTAGTTAGGGATGGCGCCAAGGCTTCACCAGTTAGTTTCAGAACCTTATTAGGCAGACCATCATGACCACAACTCTTGTTTACCTTCAAATTCCTCAGGGCAAGTTGAACTTCAGATTGGCTAACTTCACTGAAACTGAATTTAGGCCCATTCACTGTTCTTTTATCGTTGCGTATGGGGCGAACACCTTTGCAATCGTGTTCTTCAGTTAGTTCTAACAACTTAGGGTCTCCACTACCTTGTGCTATTTCAGTAAAATATTTAGCAAAGCAATCAGCTACCATTGTTTGATCCTTTATGTCACTACCGTTATTCTCCAAGACCACAGCGCTGTCATCAACGGCTTGAGCCTTATTTAGAAAGGGCTTGAAAACCTTATAAAACTGTCTTGGGTTGTGATTCATATCCTCTGTCTTCTCTTTCCAGTAATCTTTAATGATCTCCTAAACTTTGTAGCCGCGTTCCTCCATTTCTTTTTCAATTGCAGGTTCTCATCTGTTGGATTCTTTGCAAACTGTTTGGAACATTTTCTCTTCTTTCTAATTGCGTCTTTCCATTCAGCCGTCATATAAGGAACATCCCTAACTCTCATGCGCATTTTCTTCAAAGTTACGTGTTCCTGAAAAACATTAAATCATGAGTTCCAATAAAAATACTGATTGTAGATAGTGTCAAATATTTCACCAGCATGCCATGGAGCAGAACTAATGTCCTGTAATAACCTGTCCTCATCAATGTTCATAGAACTCCTGACAGTGATGATCTTACTTGAATAATGTATGACATTCTCGTTCATAATTCCATATACCATCGCGTGATCGCTTATGCCACGATTGTAAACATCAGCCACCCCAAACAGCTCAGGTTTATTTGTTATGATAACATCAAACAGTGTTTTTCTGGTAGTGGTCACTCTTGTAGGCTTCTTGATAAGACACTCCCAGTTGTGCATTTCCTCAAGGTCACATAGTATTTTGCCTTCCCTCTCCTCTGATTTCAGCCTGCCCATATTCAAATCACCAGTTACTACAACAAATTGCTTCTGTAATGATGCCCTGGAAATGACATCATGTATGTCATTCTCCAGTCTGAAATAATAATCCTTACCATTCGCTCTTGGAGGTCGATATAATCCCAAAAGGACGACTTCATGTCTTCCGAATTTTGTTTCCACAGCTAATACCTCAAAGGTGATGAAGTTTCGGAGTACCTTAGGCTTATTTGATGGAAGACTCGAGGAGAAATATGCCATAACCCCACCTCCTCCTTTCACGTGATCTTTACGATGTATATTATAGCTATCTAACTTAAACTGTTTTTTTGGGTATGAAGAATCAATCTTAGTTTCCAACAAAAAATGACTTGTGCCTTGAAATCTCCTATCAACGTTTGCAATTGTTCAAATTGATCTTGTAAACTGTTTACGTTTAAATGCATAATAAGCAATCCCTGACCGTCCCTTTGCCTACTGTCTTTGATTCGTGACGATAAGTTCAAAAGGAAATCATTTGCATATTTACCTTGTTCCTTAATGGCGGATCCTTCTAGTAAAGAGTTTGCGAAATCGTCTTGAGTTGATTCATCCTCGAAGGAAGGAGTCAGTAAGCGAGAAAGTGCAATTAGGCACCACCAATTTTTAAGCTTACGCTACTTCTTTCCCTTTTGCCTTTTGGCTGTCTAGAAATGTCTTTCTCCACACAATTAAAGTGAAATTTACTCACACAGCCCATACATTGCTCAGTTCGTTGATTCTTTCTGATCGATTTCTCACAAATACTACAAGGTGAAGCTCGACGTCTTACCGGACCAGGGTGTGCGTGGACGTGATTCGAAGTTAACAGGAATATCACAAACAAATATTTGTTTACCTCTACAGCAATCTCTACAGAGTCTAGCCGACTTGCCCTTCGCCGCTCGTATCTTGACTCTTGACATCCGCGAGCTAGTTTCCCAAAATCTCTTGACCAAATATATTCCTACTAATTCTCGGTTGTGCTATTTCGTTTCTAAGTAATTCTCCACCAAACCATAATTCGTTGGACCGAACAGTAGCAGACACAAGCTTAAAATATAGAGAGCGATAAGAACACCTCTAACCGCCATATTGCCTCTTGTCTTGTACAATTGTGGATTCGAGTTAATGGACTGAATATCTTGAAAAATTAAGGATTCCTTAAGTTTTGAATAATCACTCCTCGATACTTCAAAATTTTGTACTGAGGTTCGAAACTTATTTATAATTAATAAATCTGGAAAATGATCGGCTAAGTCATAAACTAGGTTGCCATTAATAGTTTGACGAACAACTGAATTAAAAAAGATATCAATTAGAGTACCAAAGTTATCGCTTAACGGGGAAGGTTGCAATATATGGGGGTGAAAGGTAAAGTCATCGGTGCCTGCTTGTGATTCATAATTTAAAAGGTTTAGGTTGAGATCACCTTTACTATTTAAAATTTATTTCCTTAACTAAAACACCATAATGCTTCAAAATCACTTTGGGGATGCCCGTAAATAACCTCGCTGACCTGGTTATTGTACAGTTCACTCTGATAGAAATCAACGATGCAACATTCACAGGACTCTATCGAAAAACAAGATCGTTGAATATGGCGTCCCCCAGGGCTCCAACCTTGGTCCTCTACACTTTTATATGTATACGTCAACGACCTCACTAATTGTCTGTCTCAGTCTACCCTGAGATGTTTGCAGAAGATATTTACTTCAATGTCATCTGTAGAACTTCTATTAGCCTTTCCTCAAGCGTGGATGAGCATTTTGAAATTAATCAAAACTTTTTTTAATTATGAAGCATGGGATGTGTTTGGAGAAACTCAATCCAATCGACTTCAAAAACTACAATATAGAGCTGCACGAATTGTAGCAAACATGAGCAATGCTGTTCATTACAGCACTGCTTTAAATGAATTGGACTGGGAACCTCTTGAAACAATGAGAAAAAATCTAAAGCTAAGATGATGTATAAAATTTTAAATAAAATGGGCCCAGAGTCTCTTACTAATCTTTTTACTTACAAAAAC
>JBAHVQ010230934.1:0-10272 GCA_036872915.1 Nanipora kamurai
TGGTAAAGTTGCTTCGTTTGAGGGCTTCGTTGTAGATGGGGGCAGCGGCGTCGAAAATATCTTGATTAGAGGATAGAGTGTTAACTCGTCGGTTGATAGATATATATATATATATATATATATATATATATATATATAAAAGATATATATACAAGACAAGGTAAACTTGGGTTACTTCGTAAAGATTTACTATAAATTTGTTTCGTATGGCAAGCTGAGCCTGCTGCACGCGTCAGGTAGTGATCGCATATGATGTTGGTGCCTAGGAAACTTGACAATACCTACTGAGGTTACGTCATGCAATAAAAATTAGAGATAAATTAACAAATATTACAGAGCAAGTGATTTTTCCTATGTTTACAAGTTGTGATTAGTTCGTTTCTAGAATTTAATAAACTTAGCTCAGGATGGCAGATGATAAGGAATTTTTCATGCAAGCATAAATTACATTTTTCTTTGTGCTGCTAGAATCCGCTTTACACCGTCTGATAATTCTCCACTTAAACGAAAATTTAATGTTATTGTCCTTTAAGTATCAAATGTATGTGCTTAGGGCAGTGCTATTTCTCTGAGTCGAGTTTTTAAAGGAGCTCATGTGATTGTTATATCGGGACTTGAAAGTGCCTTCACTGATACCGATGTAGATCTCAACTTTGCTCTTGTCTTCGCTCTTTACCGTTGCTTGGTATACAACTCTGTCTGTTATGCACTTTCTGGCTTGCGGGCAGGATTCTTTCTGGTGACGATTGCAAATTAGGGACTCGGGTGCATTGGATTGACTCTGGGCTTCTTTGCTGAGTATGTGTTTTTTGTGTGATGCGATGATGTTTGCGACGTTTGGCATACAGCTACAGCTTAATTTCAAAGTGTTCCGATTAAATATTTTGCGAAGCGGGTGGTTTGATGGAAAGGACTCGTCGACGATCTTTAAGAATTTGTGTCCTATGGGTTGTACCATAAAACATTTCTGTTTCTGTTTCGCGGATGTTTTGGTTTAGGTTGTTCGGGTTTGAAGTTGAGTTTGTACTCATAGCCGCTTCTTTTTAGGGCTTCTTGGTACGGCGGGGTCGCGGAGTCAAATGATTGCTTGTCGGACGAGATATGACATAGACGTTTATTTACTTAAAAGTGTATCATACAAGAAATACAGTTGACAATTGGTTTGAGAGTGCTCGATACCTTTAACTGTCAGTTGCCTGATGATCGTGTTGTAGACACGTGAAACTCGGGGTAGCAAACGCTCTTCTAACTTTATTAAAGTTATATAGTCCCCCGCTAACACGAACTCCCAATGGAAACAAAAAATTTTTCAAGTTAGCGGGGGTTCGAGTTAACCGGAGTTGTTGTCAGATTTCGTTTATTATGTTAATTATTAATAAGGTATAAAAGTTTTAATATACTGCACATCACAATTATGAAAAGTTTAATTGTGCATCCAAACTAAACTACTTTTATCAGTACATCTTTGATCGATGTATCTTTGATCGTTGATCAGTGTCTGCTACAAAGTTTGCGCGTTCTATTCACTCAAAAAGAAAGAATCGTGCTTTATATAAACGATGAAATCAATCAGTACTACACATGTTCGAGAAATGGTTGAATGTTCCTCTGCTTCTTATTTTCCTGTATGAATCGCTCCGTTAGCAAAGATAACTGAGCGGTAAGGTGGTGAAACTCCTCTTCTCTTTCATCAACAAACATACTGTAGGTGAGCAGGGTATCGATGGCCTGTCTCACTTCACTTGGAGCGGGTCTCTTAGGTGCGTCATCTAGCATTTCAATCTCGTCGTCAGAACCCTGGTCTACGCCGTCGTTTGTTTCACGAAACTCTGCTACGATTTCTTCATCAGTCAAGGATTCCATGTCCAATGTTAATCTGTAACGATAACATCATCTAGAGTTACACAGGTTGGCACAAGCTCTGGGGAGCTTTCTCTCAAAGACTCCAGCTCCTCATTTAAAAAACTAAATGGGCCGTCTGCGTCGCGAACAGCACTTTGCTGCGCTTCACTGCCAATGCCAGCTTGCTTGAAGCAATTTCGAACTGTCTCTGCAGTTACTCTATTCCAAGCGCCTGTCAGGATCGTCATAGCATCCAAAATTGTGAATTTTGGCGGTAACATTCCCTTTTCTACAGCGTCGATGTATTTGCGGACAGTTGCTCCACGGTAAAACGCCTTTATTGATCTGATGACGCCTTAATCCATTGGTTGCGTCTTGCATGTTGTATTCGGTGGCAGGAACACCAAATTAATAGCCTTCAGGTTAGATATGATGGGGTGGGGAGGACAGTTATCTACAATAAGTGCTATTTTCCTGTCTTCGCTTTCAAACTTACGATCTTGCTCACGGACCCATTCCTCAAAAAGTGTGCTGTCCATCTAACTTTTCTTTTGAGACCAATATCTACATGGTAAGTTTCTAACTCCAGCGAAGCTTCGTGGTTTTTTCGACTTCCCAATGACAAACATCGGTAATTGTTCAACTACTGCATTACCAGAAGCTAAACCTGTTAATCGAACTTTGCTGTGCTTCCCGCCAACGCACTTCTCTAATTTCAATTGCAATGATTTGTCCGGAAGTGCTTTATAAAAGAGGCCATATTCATCTGCATTGTAAATGACTTTAAGCTCATAGTTTGAGAGAATAGTTGGAAGAGTTGATTCTTCCCATGAAGTGGTGACTCTTCGGTGCACGACTTGGCTTCACCAGAAACAGTTTTGAAAGTTATTTCATGCTTAGCCTTTCATCGCTCAAACAAGCCATTTGATGCTTTGACGTTTTCTATGCCAAGTTCTTCAGCATAACTTTCTATTTTAGTATTGGACCGTTCACGGACAATCCCTCGTCCCTTATTTTTACAAACCACTTGTAAACAGCCTGATCCAGGTTTTCATGGAAACTCGATTCTAACTTCTGCGTAGAACGATTATTTCCACTCTCAAAAGCATTTACAATTTTGTCTTTGTTTTTCAACCACGTAGATAAAGTGTTGCGAGGCACATTATACTCAGCAGCGACGTCCTTTTTTGGAATGCCACGTTCGATCTTTTTGAGGGCTTCATACTTGGTGCTTAACGTTTTACTGGATAATTTTTGTTTGTTTGTGCCCGACATTGTTTGATTTGTTTAGGCGCATAAGATAAAGGGAGAAAAAGCGCCGTAGTAAATTTGACGCCTTCCTACCTTCCGTTTATCACTTTAAAATGCTCTGAAAGGGCTCTCGAATTTCAATGCGACACTCATTGTATCAAAGATTTGCAGCACATTTGTTGAATACCAGTACAGCATCGTTAGTACCGCAAATAAGCTGATAAAGCAATGGCCTCCCTTACAGAAATTTCACATAACGATTTCATGTATGAAATAATTTATGAAATCCTTATGTGAAATTGAAACAACTTCATATATGAAATCATTTCAAATATGAAACGTTTCGTATGTGAAATTATTTCATATGTGGAACATTTCATGTGTGAAACATTTCATATGTGAAAACATTTAATATATGATTTTCACAAACTTGTATTTCATATATGAAATTGCTGATATGTGAAATACAACATATGGATATATTTCCAGTACAAATTTTGTTACGAAGTTATATACTAAAATACCAATTTCAAAATTGAAAATTTAATGCAAAAAAATCTAAGGGGGCTTATACAATCAAAATCTATATACAAAAAGTTAATAAATAAATATACAGGTACTAGGCATAATTAGCTATACAATTCAACAACGCTAATTAAGTATACAAATATTTACAATATATACTATATACTGGTATATCCAGAAACTCACCCAGATAGCTAGTGTGTGTTAAAGTGCCGGTATTAAGTATTTTAAAACTTAAGTTCATCAAAAGGCATGGCTAGCAAACAGCTCATCCAAAAATTTAACTACTTCATATTTAAAGAGCACTTATCAAGTTCATTCATTATCTTTCTTTTACAAGCCATCTTCTCATCTTTTATCTTCTAACATATTACATTTCCTATTGCTGCTTCCTCAGCGCCACGAAATGTGTGGCTTACATATGCTAATAAAAAAGAAAGTAAGTTTATTTTAATACAACCGAGTTATATCACTCTCATATTATAAGGCAATTTTCATGGTTCAAGACAATTACCTGGCAACACAAAACTTTATTAGTTAGTTAGTTGTAAATCAAGAACTTTATTAGATTTGCTGGATTCTATAAATTTGCATGGCTATACCAACTGATTGGCAAAAGCACTACTTTACTTTGTTTAACACAAGGCAATTCTACTTGTCAAGTGGAGATCATGCTAGTTGCCACTAATAAAATATTACAGCAGGTCAAACATATTATCATCAATATACAGTACATACCTATTATCATCTGAACTTTAGTTGGATCAAGTTGTTTAGCATTATTTTTCTTGCCAGCTAAAGATGATTTTTGCAATTTTTCCCGATCAAACATAGCAGCCAAGAGGGTCTTTGTTAATTTTGAATAGTTTTTAGCTCTATCCACTTCAGTCAAGACTGTTGGTGTAAACATCAACTAATGAAAGAAACAAAATAACTGCATTATTTTATGTACTAATACACAATTCTTAAAGATTTTCTCCATATGTTGTATGCATTTGTGAACTTCGTCAAGTGCAATGCACACATATAAATATTTCCAAATCAGTGATCAAATATTTGTTTGAAAGTTCAAACATTCTTCTCAGATTAACAAATTTTCTAATCAGCTATTAGATCAAAGTAGAAAAAAACCTGAACATAAATGACCTAATTTCTTTTGACAACAAAAGTATTCTAGTCAGTTTATATTCAATTTAACAGTCCTACTTATTTTGACAAATCTTGGTGATTTAAGAATCAAGTACATAATTAAAATTCACATAATAAATACTTACTCGCAGTTTCTTCTTGATGTCCTCTGGTTGGGCATCATGTGTGCTTCCATTGTCCAACTCTGGTGTGTCATCAGCTGGTATGGTGATATTACCAAATGGAGGTGTGGTCAGATTTGGAGTTGTAGTTGGGTTTTGAGTTTTGCTTAGGTTCGGAGTTGTAGCTGGGTTTGCAGTTGTTCTCAGGTTTGAAGTTGTAGCTGCGTTTGGAGTTGTAGTCAGGTTTGGAGTTGTAGTCAGGTTGGAGTTGTAGCTGGGTTCGGAGTTGTGGTCAGGTTTATTGGGGTCAAGGGTCTTGAGACAACATTTGGGATCTGAGGGCGAGGACCAGTTTGATTGCCATTTATATAATTCGTCTTCATACCTGCAGCAGACAAACCTTGAGGCGATCTTGTAGATGACACAGAGCTTCGTCTTAAACAACCAAATTCACTTATGGTACACGACTGAACTGAACCCTTTGGCACCATACTCTTTGAAATAAGATGCAGCCTTTCCACTACCCGCTTGTCCATCAGTGCGTTAACCAGCATTACTGGTAGATCTAGGAAAAGATTGTAAACATTCAGTCTTTTGAAATATATTATCATTGTCAAAGGCTTCACACCTTCGCTGTTCAGTACAGTTGTGGTCTGTTATGTTCAAACATATGTAGCACTTTTGAGAATTTCAAGCCATATATTTGCAAAAGTGGATCACCACGACCTGAGAAGGACTACATTATTTCACTCTATTAGAGTCTATTTGATTTAAACCGGCAAACAAAAGCCTAAGTAAGCATAATTAGAAGTACCATCATAGATCATACACATATATTTAGCTTACCTTCATGTAGTTTTTAACTTGTTTCTTTTCTCTCTCTTCAGAAAGCATTTTCTGAAGTCTCACAACTTTTTTTATCAATTCTTCTCTTGACAAATGTTGTAATTCCTCAGGATCATCTTTGGGGAAACTGGTGGTCTCAGTCTGACAGATTTCAATAAGACATTTATCTGATTTTCTTGGGCCAGTTTTCTTTTTCTCTGCAACAGTAGGAGCCTATATTAAATTGCAAATGTTCAAGACATTAAGTTTGTGAAAAACACGTAAGACACTGGGAAAACAATTTCAATATAGAGGCTAGCAGTAGTCAAAGGCATGCATTGTCTTCAAAACAAATGTTGAAATATGTTTCAGGTACAGCCCTCGTCATTGTCCCCTGACTGGAAAGTTTGAAAACCGTGCAACCTACTTTTTGAAAATTATCAGTAATGTATTAATACAAAAGGCTTATAAACTTTAATTCTCCCAACATTTTAAAAATGGCCAATGAAATATATATCATTAATAACACTATGTCACCAGAGCTCATACTTTGATGTTCTCGAACTTCCCTATAAACAACAAGCAGTTTTAAACTGCCAACACACAAGTTGGTTAGATTAAACATGTATTCATACGTTGATAGCAGTATGCTTCAATGGCTTCAAGGCCACATCTTCGTCACCAGAATTTTCATCGTCAGTCGACAATGGGTTTATATATTTTCGGGTTTTTCGACGCTTCCTGGCATTTCCATCCTCATTTCTTTCGTAATTTTCTTTATACTGGGCAAGGAAGTCGCTTTCCCTCGCCAGTGCCTCTTTACGGGTTTCTACAGAGGGGATAGTTTAATAAAAATACATTTACCTTATGGCAATATTGAATTTTTCGGCAATTAAGGTTTCAAAACAACGGATAATAGGCACAATCATGGCTACAAGTAAAACTAAGTTTATAACTTGTTTGAAGATATAATACAACAATTTACCATGAACAGAAACAACTCGACCTAAATGGGCTTTCCACCCGCCTTTCGGAGTCTTGTTTTCCCCCGGCAGTCTGTAATATATCATCCCTTTCTTTTCGGGATTTGTCAGCATGTTGGCATCTCGAACACAACTGTCTTCCAAAACACTGGTTTCGTTTGTTTCTATCCAGAATACTACTGCGTATTTCATCTTGTTAAAATGCTTTCTTTGAAAATTAATAAACCACAAGGAAACGGCTAGCCAATATGTAGTTTTCAACGAGCTTTGAAGCAAAATATAAACTTGTCTTTAGCTGTCGGGCTGAGGTGTTATGAAACCCACCACGAACACGTGTATGATATTACACAATTTTAGGGTGTCCTCCGAGGGGTCAGGGGCGTATTAGATATTAAGGGGGGTCTAACTGCAAAATTGCAAGGCTCGGAGGACGATCCCGTTTCAACTTATGTTAATGCCGTGTTGAATGGTTGCACTCATCTAAACATGTCTCTGAAGCTGCACGATAATGTGATTTTTCTGGGACCCCATTATGTTAGACCCCTCACCTTGGAGGAAAGGTTTCTTGTGGAGGAATCGTTCAGTGACCTTGTTAAAGAAGAAGCAGTGATATTTTGTAAAGCTGTTGTAAGAGGTCAAATTCTTTATTCCACGAATTACCGAAGGATAGTTAGGCGGAATAATTATGCCGTTGGACCGAGCGATGAAAGTATCGTCGAGATCACAAATTTTGTTTTTGTTACTTTTGAGAATGGCAAAAAGGAATCGATTGCTTTTGCCCATAATGTTTTTTGTGAACGAACGCTGGCTTCGCTCTGACAGTGACTGTGGCTACTGCTGCTCCCATATCAAACTTGTAAATGGGCATGAAACGAATTTGAGAATTGTGAAACTTGCTGATATAGCACACAAATATGCTGTCATTGAAAGTGGACGTTCGTTACCTGGTGAAATGATCTGCGAACTACCAAATCTAATTGACAGAGATTAGAACAATATGGCATGAAAGCGGTTTCGTGATAAACATGGTCACATGTACAACTGGTAATATTAGAGTATTGTAGTGATGTATAAATTGTGAACTTATTATTGATGCCGCTGTAAATAGCTTTTAGGGTTTACACAAATTACAAGATGAAGAATTTTATTGAGTGAGTTCGGCATGATATTGTAATTCCAATGAAAATTGCGTTTGGGCCATTTTTTATGTCTCAAATGGATTCATCATATCTGAAATGATGGCTAGTTTTTCATATATGAAAATTTCATATATGGATTTTTGGCCAATTTCACATGTGAAAGGGATTTCATATATGAAATAACTTTTTCATATGTGAAATTTGTTTTTCATATATGGTTGAAATTATTTCATATGTGAAATCAAAATTTCATAGATGCGTCGTTCTTCATATATGAAAACTTTATATGTGAAAAATAAAACTTTCTAATGTGAAACTGACATTTCATATATGAAATTTACTTTTCACATGAGAAAGTCCAATTTCATACATGAAATTTTTCATTTCATATATGAAAATGTTCATTTCATATATGAAATTCCTATTTCATATATGAAATTTTATGTGAAATTTTTGTAAGGGCTCACTGATCACTTTTGAAATCGTGTCCTTCGTCAAGGGATACCATGCCTACCAATATGAATGGGCAACGAGAGTGGACGACGTTTTGAAAGCAAACATCGAGCAGACAAATGTTGTCACTAAATACGCTGTGTGTGTTCTTTTCCACGACATAGTTGTAAGACATTTAAACCGAGGGAAAAGTGCGCGCTTTACTAAACAATCCTCTACTTTCTGCGAGCGGATACTTATAGTTCGTCCACAGTTATTGTCAAAGGCAAGGCTGTTAACTTGGGTGACGGAGAAGGCATGCAAGATCCGTGCAAACTAGAGTTTATGGGACAGGAAAAATATGTAGTGATTTTACAAAAGGAACATAGATCAGTAATAATCGTCGCGTTATATGTATAACTTTTTTAAATTCCAAGTTTTCAGTTGTCGACATGTATGTTCTGTCATTTTTTGATTTGCCAATCTACGTTTCGAAAATAAAGTTCGAGTTAACGGGGTAAATTTGACCAAGGGAAAACGAAATTTTGTTCGAGTTAGCGAGGAGTTCGACTTAAGCGAGTTCGAGTTAACCGGAGCAAATTACTATAAAAAACAGTCTCAAATCCAAGGGAAATTGGATTTAGTTCCAATTAGCGAGAAGTTCGATATAAGCGATTTCGAGTTAACGGGGGACTACTGTAAACCATTCAAATGTGAAAACACCAATTCCACATGTGAAATTCAAATTTTATGTGTGAAATTCAATTTCATATGTGAAAGGAAAATTTTATATCTGATATATGTGCAATTTTCATATGTGAAATTATGAATCATATGTGAATCAGGTGTTTCTCTTGAGAAAATCTTGCAGTTTCATGTCTGAAACGAGAATTTCACATGTGAAAACACTGCAATTCCATATGTTTTTCACATGCAAAATTACGTGTGAAATGTTTGTAAGGGGTGTTTCTTGACAAGAAAACCTACAAATTTCCCCTTTTGCGTAAGATGTTTCAAAAACGTTGAAGGGGTTGCATCAAAACTAAACTGATTTAAACGTTGCTGGGTTAAACTAATTATTAAACTTGTTTTAAAATAGTTGAACTGACTGAAAGAAATTGAACAAGAGGTATCACCCGAACCTTTACCATATATGTATACGTATATGCACTTATGGGAATGCATCCAGGCATGCATAATTCTATTCATATACAAGCGATTGTATCTTGCATATTAATTAAGTAATAAATGAGTGTTTTAAGGAGAGAGGATAGAAAATCGTGAATGAAAAGATGCTCAAACAGGCAGCAAAAATATGTCTAAACACCACGCCGATGGAAACAAGCGTGTAGCTGATTATTTATCAGCCATCAAATCGGTCTATTGTATTTTATCCAGAGTTTTTCTTGTTATCACGATTTAGAAATTAATCCAACATGTACCAGAATGAGCACAAATTGATCTACATGCAAAATATTCTCAGCAATTAGCTCAGCTATATGGACACGGGGAAACTTCAAAGAATTAAACTTTAACAACAGTCGAGCTGATTACGGCAAAATTAATATTTTATGAGCTGAACATTTTCCTTAAGCGATTTCATTGGTTTACAGCCAGCACTGGAGCGAATTTCAAGTCATAATATTGGTCTTTCGTTCTCAAGGAGATGTTCTTATAAGGCAGTGCTTTGTATTTGCATAATATTAGGCTTGTCAGACCACTTTGCTTTAGGATTATTGCTTTAATGTACGTCACAATATTCTTTTGGTGTAACTGAAGTAATTAGAATTGTCCTTCTTGTGGTCTGATCTTAATTTTAATAGGAATCGCCACAGGACTATTTTATCAACTCATGTGAGATGTCTGATCTTTCAACCGAACGCCGATGAACGGTTTCCCCACCACATCAAAGTATTACAGAAGACAAAAGAAATCAAGTGATAATATTATCTTTTATATGAATTCATTCAATCTCGAAATATAACGCGAAACCCCAGGTAAAATCCTTTCGTATGAAAGAAAATA
>JBAHVQ010230945.1:0-10271 GCA_036872915.1 Nanipora kamurai
TAATCAGTTCTGTATCGGGGTATACAGACATTGATTAAACTTTAATTTCTTTTGAATTTTCCTCATGAATTGTTGATCAGTTTTAAAAGCATTCACGTTCTGTGATGGGAACAAAATGTGACCACACGAGAGTAAACATAAAATGAACCGTGAGCACGATGAACTATTTATCTTTTAAACTAGTAAGACCTCAAGACTTCAGTACCGCATGTAAATTACTCCTTTCACATCGTGATGTAGCAACGGAATTTGATTCTTATTGTAACACATTGATGTACGATTGAATGTCATTAAATTTCTGAGAAACAATACTCTCTTTGGAGAATTGTTACTAGAAACGTCACATGACCTGTTGAGGCCGTTTGGACTTTCATGCAACAGTAATTGTTTTCGTCGCTGGTTGTCCCAGTCAAGGTCAGATGCTGCCGTTACCTTGACGACTGCCAACGCGTATGTAACGGTGGGTGTTCGTGCCATGCTTGCGACGACGGTGTGTAAGTTATCGTAGGCACGTCACAAGTTGTTACCGTTAATTAGAAGTCAGGCTTAAAGTACCCGGTGATCTGACCGCAAGCAAAAGGCCTGGGACTGGTAGCACAAAAATCCAATTTCATATCTTTAATCACTTGTAACATTCTGTGTCTTTCGTGAAACTGTTTGAAACTTTGTGTCAGTATTCAACAGAGGGAACGATATTTCCACTACGAATTTACGATCTGGTATAGTTCACGAGATATTAACTAACTTGAACTGGAAATGGATTTCTATTCGACAACTAGTCCCAGTCCACTTTTGTGTTTCCAGATCACCGAGTAAACCTCTTCTGCTCCACTTTTGGTTGTTCCGATCCAGATTATGAGACGGTTCTCTTGGGAATTCTTTCTTCGTTTTGTAACTCACGACATCAAACTAAAGATTAACTTGTAATCTGAAATAAGAGCTAATCATCCTTTTAATAACTAGTCCGATCCTGACAACAGTAGTTCTCATACACACCCCCCTACACACACACTATATTATTAATGAGTTTGATAAATATATAAATATATATATATATATATATATATATATATATATGTATGTATGTTTATCAAACTCATTAATAATTTATACTATGTAGCTCGCCTTGCTGATCAGATACAGCTCGGCTGCTCATGCTTTATCCATTAAATGCCAAGTAAGATTATTTGCTACAAAATAGGTATCAAAAATGTTCTGTGGAACTGGCTTATTCCCTGCAAGTGGTAACAATTGGACCATCGTTTATCTTTGAGAGGACTCTGGAGTATCTGCATTTGATAATGTATCTCAAGTTAAGAAATATCGAGGAAGTCCTAAGATCTGGAAAAAAAAAAGAAAGAATGGCAGGCATTACTTCATATTTCACCGAATAGATTTGCATAATTGTTACTGGCCACGGCTAGTCCGTAAAATCACCCGTGCTACGTAAAAAGTATTTTCGCAACGTACCTTCATAATAAATGAGAAAAATACTCCCAACAACAAGGAAGGAATGTACCAAATACCTCCCGTCACCTTGAGAGATTTTCCGAAAATCATCACAATGTTGGAGACGTTTCTTTCAGAGTATGGTGGATAACGAATGCTACAAGGAAAAAGGGTGAAGTATGATTTAACTTGACAGCTATATCAAAGGGTTAGTGTTTCAGATTAATACGAAAAGTCGATCTACGTTGATCAAGGTTGTAAGTTGAATAGTTTTGAATAGTCTTGTAGTTCAGTTGGTAGTGTCGGACTGGAGTATCGGAGGTGGAGGCAAGGATGGTCTTGTAGTCGAATTAGTAGAGCGTTGTACTACAGTTACAAAGTTCTTGAGTTGGATCGTCTTCCAGCTTAGTTTGTAAGGAGTAGGACTGGAATATCAAAGGCTGTGGGTTGTATGGCCTTCTAGTTCAGTTGGTAAAATGTTGGAGTGGAGCATCAAAGATTATGGGTTGCATGGCCTTGCAGTTCATTTGGTAGAATGTTGAACTTGAGTAGGAAAGGTTGTGGGTTGGATGCATGGCATTGTAGCTCGGTTAGTAGAGTGTATGACTAGAGTGTTAAATATTGTAATCTGGATTGCCTTCAATAGCTAAGCTGTCAGATTGTAGAACGAGAATACCAAGGTGTTGGGGTTTGGACTTCTAACTAGAGTACCAAAAGGTCGCAGTTTGTAAATTGCTTTGGCTAAGTTAATCGTGAGTTGAACTACAACATGACAAGTTGTTGTGTAGCGGCCTTGCGATTCGACACTGGTGTTCGACTAGAGTATCAAAACGATGATTGTGAGTTGGGTAGCCATGTTGCTTCAGCATCATAAGCCATAACAAACTTCAATTGATTACTCTGGCACGTTTGTAGGTTCATCTGTACTAACCTGTTGATGCTTTCCAACATTTGACTGGTTATAAAAACAGGTTTCTTGTGCGAGAACTCGATAAATGAATATTTTCCGTGGTAGGATCCAGTCCCGCTGTTGTTTACTCCACCAAATGGCAAGTGATCAACTGTAAGTTTTACCATACTTTGTTAATGCAGGTTCAAACCTCTGATTACAATGGGATTATTTTTGTATAAACTGTTTTATAGATGTGCCCCAAGCCGTATCTTGGGTTAAGCCTGTTTCCACTAAGCGGAATTTTTGACGCTGAATGAACTTTTATTTTTTGTTTGGTGAGCTCGGAGGTGGAGCTAATTTAAAACGACAAAGCAAAATTCTACTCCACAAGAAAAGTTCCGCCTAGTAGAGAGAGTGAGTTTAAACCAGCTGTGCGCGATAATTTGAACTGTTTGCGACTATTTTAAGTACGTTGAAATCTAACTTGTTAATTTGTTCAAGCAATGTCTAAATTTTGCCAGTTGGATTCTTATTTAAGCCAAGTTGGTTTTTCATACACTTGCTAAATTATGATGGCAAGTTGGAAAGTAGGTATTAGTGAAAAAAAAAAAAGATTTTGTGCCATGATTAACGAGATTATACCAGCCTCGCAACCAGACGTTCGACGTGTGGCGTGTGACAAAAACGCCTGGGTATATGAGATTGATGTTCTACACTCCCACGGCTCCCTATATATTCCGGGGACCGTGTATCTAGACATTGCAAAACTTAATTTTTGCCAATGGGAATCTCATTTGCGTCATAACTGAATGTAAGCCATGTTTTATTTCTCGCTTCACATAAAAACCTTTCTTGTACAGCACGTTACCTGAGGTATACATAAGTGTATCATTGGCAGAAAAACCACCAGAGGAAGTCTCGGACACCACTCTATCCACGATTTTTCGATGCTTGGAAAATACATATAGCGAAAGAGGCTTTTCGCTGGAAAAAAGGTTAAATAAGAAGTCTACAATTTAACAGTAGAGTACTGCATCGGCAATATTGAACGGCTTGTAGATAACCCCTAAATTGTCGGGGAGCATTAGAGTTAGGATTAGGATTAGGGAACGTTGGTCCTTCGATGGAAACGTTTGTCCTTAGTTAAGATTTATGCTTACGCTTCGAAGACATCACGTTAGAAAGTTTTTACTGAAAAAAAAAACAAACTATCGTACCGACAATTGATGAAGTCGATAGCTTCCTCGACATCTTCAACATTGAGAATCGGAAGAACGGGACCAAATATCTATTCGACAAAAAGAAAAATGATTGTTTACCAGTTGCCTGCTCGTAACCACAAAGTTTGTTTAACCAACCAGAAGACTACCAAAATAAAATGAGAAGATAGACTACTCACTGGACTCGAGTTAATTTATAATAAATATCATGTCTGCATTCTCTCCAGGGCGAATTAAGTTGCTAACTGGTTTGGGTTATTGTACCAAGTCATGTTAGACTGGCTGAAAGTTCAGTAGTTTCCATTAACAAATCTTAGAAAGTGCTTACTTCTTCTTGCATTATTGGATCAGATGGAGTCACATCCACAAGGACAGTTGGAGCTATATAGCACTCATCTTCGACCGACTCTCCTCCGACTGCAACACGACCACTTTCCATCAATTTCTTTACTCGACTGCAAAGTACAATTGAAAATACTTAAGGTGTTTACCACCCCGAAATTTCTTTTTAATCCAAGGAAGTTTATATATTCGTCTGCGAACTGTCTCATCAATTTTGTTCCAATTTTTGAAACCCCGGGATTTTATGGGTGGAGAAAGTCATGAAAACATACCGCCGTTTTTTTACACGACCGAGTTTACGTAAATAAAGAATGAAACATAAACCAAAAAATGTTATTTTGCAACTTCATATTCAAGACAGAACAAGAATGGACACAGTGATCGTGGTAATGTTTCGACTCTATTTCAGATATATTTTATTATAGAGCTCACCATGTTTATAATTTATTTTGGTTTGAAAATGACCCTAAAATAGAGTCAAAAAATTACCACGATCACTGAGTCCATTCTTGTTGTGTATTGAATATCAAGTTCCGGAATGACAAATTTCGGTTTTTGTATCATTCTTTAAAAGACTTTAAAAACAATGACTAACTCATCCCTGGTACGACGTCTTTCCTGGATGAGTAAAATGATCCGGCATTGGTCAGAGAAAGATAACAGAAGTCTAACCTTGCTGGAGTTAACCCTACGTTAAATATTTATAAGATGTATTCTGAAATGAATGAGATAAAAGTAACATCCTCAAATTTGAGTGCCTTGTGTTATTGCGAGATTATAAGGCGTTTCCAGGGTACCTACGATCTGTAAAAAGGTACAGTATTTTAAGGTTTTCATAAATAAATAAATAAATAAATAAATAAATTTTTGAGGTCTTACTGGAAATGTCGAAGATTTACAATTCTTCCAAAATCCGAAGATGCTTTAGGTTCCTAGGACAAATTAATGACGAGAAAATAGATTAAAAAAAACAAAGAATGCTTTTTTTACTTGACAAAAGTTATCAATTTTACCAGAAAACAAAAACAATAACTGAAACCAAACGTTGCCAACATACAACCTTTGCTCAATGGATCAATGACAGTGTTCTAGTTAAAGTAACCCAGTACACAGTCTTACATTTTATCAGATGTGGACTAAGCAAGGAGCTCTATGTTCATCTTCTTTCTAATGATTTTGAACAATAAACATATTCCATAACAAAACTTTCAACAAATTGTATCCGACCACATACAGAACTGTGCAAAAACTTAGCCACATAAAGCTAGGAAACTGTGGTGTTGCACTACTGATGTGCACTGGCAAACCAACCTCTCCAAAGAATTCTTTTATGGTTTTTTCAAATTCCTTTACAAGTTTCTCTTGAATACTTGGAGGGCAAAGAATATAATCTGGAGCAATACAAGTCTATAACAAGAAAATTACAAATGTCAAACAGGATATGAATAAAGATTTATGTTAACTTGTGATTTTGGACCATTTGTGGAAATTGATTACCAACATTCTGTTTCTGATATACAGTTTGGTATTAATTCCCAAGGGGGATTATTAACAATGTACCAGTAATGGTTTCACAATGGATAAGTAGTGAATTTGAGTATGTAATGTAAAGCAATTTCTTTAAAAGAAACATGAAAAAGTAGTTCATTTATGAATGTGAAAAATATGAAATAGGAATATGAGGAGTATGGAATAGGAGTATGACTAATATGAAAAAGTAGTTCATTTAGGAATATGACAAATATGGAATAGGAATATGATGAGTATGAAATAGGGGTATGTTGAATGTGAAAAAGTAGTTCATTTAGGAATATGACAAGTATGGAATAGGAGTATGATGAATATGAAAAAGTAGTTCATTTACGGTAGGAATATGACAAATATGGAATAGGAAGATGATGAGTATGGAATAGGAATTATGACAAATATAAAAAAGTAGTTCATTTGGGGCCATGGATATTAAAAGCAAGTTTAAAAATAACAGATTGTGTAAAAGGAACGTGTACAGTAGATGCTTATTCTTGCCTGAAAATAATGACATACAAGTAGTCATAGGTAGATAAAAATTTTAACAGTTCATTAAGATAACTTGATCCTCTGGCACTGAAATGATGATGTCCTGATGCCACGTAACTGAATATCATTCAATTTCAAACAAACGGATCCAACACAGTTTAAGATAAGGACATTTGTTGGAGACTGTTAGTTACACTTTTTTCTGTACCTAAAACCGAGTGATGTTTATGGGGAAAGTTTGAGATTACTTTGGTGGTTTTTGTAACTGGAAATACTCGCAGCATTTGAGATACATTTCAGTTTTTCAAAGTTTGATTTGACAAAGCTGTGGTACAACACATTTACAACTTGTATGTACAGGTCGTGTTGCAGTGTTGACAATGAGTATGAATTGTTACAAAATTCAAGGAGGCTATCAGTGAAATGCGTCGCGGAGTGTATGCACCGCATGTTTGACAAGTTGAAAACTAAGCTTATGAACCATAAACAAATTTTGCCATCCGTATCTGTTCGACGTAGTGGATATGTGTAGGGCCCTGGTTCCCAAATTAAAAAAAGTGTATGTTCATTGTTAAGCAGATGTCTACCTGTCCTCCATTTGCAAATTTTCCCCAACTCACTCGCCTTGCAACCAGATTAAGGTCACTGTCTTCAGAAACATAGCAAGGACTAGAAGAAAATATTTATGATCAGCAGTCAATCTAACCTGCAAAATGATATGGATAATCTTTACAGTTGGTCTGAGAATAATCGTATGATTTTAAATGCTATCAAAACAAAGTCGACGCTGGTTTCAGGAAAGAGACTGGGAAAGTGTATGGATTACCCGGATCTTGCAGTGTCTACTAACCAGACTGATCTTGCACAAGCGAATACTCATAAATTGCTGGGGGTCGTTATTGATCATAAACTTTCGTTTCATAAACATGTAGATAAACTCTGCGGTAAACTCCCACAAAGAATTGGACTGCTGCAGAAAATTTGGACATATCTACCAATGGAGAAAAGAAAACTCTACTAATCAAACCAGTGATGATGTCTGGTAGCCTGATATGGAGCTTGTGTACCAAAGAAGATCTCCTACGAGTTTTTGAACTCCAGAAGAGGGCTGCCAGAGTTGTTCTTGGAGTTGATATGAAAACAAGATTGTTAGCAAATTTTAATAAGCTGAAGTGGTTGCCATTCTATGATGAACTTAACATTAACAAATGTGTTTTGATTCACAAGAGATTGTCTGGGACTCTCCATTTTACATTAATGATCTATTTGTAACTAACTATATGTTGCATAATAGATCAACAAGATACAGTTCTATAAATTTAGTCTGTCCTAGGTTTCAGCGTAGTTGTGAGGGAGGCAGAACATTTACTGTATCAGGAATTAAGCTATGGAACAGTCTCCCTGCTGATATCAGGAAAATAGATAATATAAATTCTAAAGTAAAGTTAAGAACACTTTTTAGAGACACACATAAAGATGTTGATAAGTTTGAGGCTTTATTGTAAATCTAATCAAGAATTTGTTTATCTTATCTTATTATTATATTTATTGTAAGTTAGGATTATTGAGTTTTTTATTTTATCTGTATATACGTATGATAATGTAGAGGTCCACAGGTTTGTCAGCTTTGCTGTTAGTGTTAGCCTCTTTAAATAAAGTTTCATCATCGTCATCATCATTTAGGGCTCACCCCTTTGATGAGAAAAATTGTTTGGTGCTAGGACAAGTGAAATACTAAAGTACACCCTTGTCACTCAATGGATTAAGAACATAGATAGTTTTTAACCCTTTAATAGCCAGGGCAAGATAACCCAAGTAAAATACTAAAGTGCCACTCAATCAGTTAAACCACTTCATACATTGTTTGGCTAAAATTTACATTCTCCAGAAATATAAACTACACTTGTCACATGTTCATCACTACTAAACCACTTGTACATATACATGCAGACCTTACTTAGCATCTATATTTTATAATCACCACCATTACTGTATTGCCTTACCTTTTACCACCAAGTTCAAGGGTAACCTTTGATAGATTGTCTGCAGCTGCCTTCATCACTATTTTCCCAACGGCAGTACTGCCAGTGTAAAAGATGTGGTCAAACCGACATTTCAGCAAGGCTGTGGTTTCTTCTACTCCACCTTGCATCACAACATAACAGTCCTAGCATCAAAACAACAGTGAACCCAAAAAAATTGTTTTACCAATCCTTGACACATGAACCTAAAAACTTGTGAAAAATTTGCCAACCTGGTCAAGATATTTTGAAATCAGTGATTCAATAACAGTAGCTGTTTTTGGAGCAATTTCTGAAGGCTTGAGAATTGCACAGTTACCTTGGGACAAAATTAAAAGTCAATCAAAATATTGCATTAGGACTGGCACTGGATTTTTATACAAGTGATTCTGTGTATACAGTATAAAGTTAAATATTAAGTTACCTGCAGCAATAGCACCTACAAGAGGCAACAAAGAAAGCTGCACTGGATAATTCCATGCACTAATTATTAATGATACCCCCATTGGCTCATATACATTGTAGCAGTGATTCAACTTGTTGAAAAGATTCTTTGGAACATACTCTGGCTTGACCCATTCATCAATATTATTCAATGCTGAAAGATTTAATAAAAGTTGTAAGTGGTAATAATTTCATTTCATTACATCTGAACAAATCATTATGGTAAAGATTGTTTTCTAAACTGGAACAGTATTGTGCTGTAACTACTAAAATTTACTTAACATATTGATATATTAACAATAATAATGATATCATTACACAGCCGTCACTGCATGAGGCAGAGCTTACATGATTAATATACTATGTAATACAATACATATACTTAGTTAAAACAAGATATTAAATATATTTGAGTGTTTCACTAATTGGTAGCAACATCAGACTTACTATCAATTATATCATTTATTAAAAACTCCACTTCCATGATAATACTTTCAGCAAATGGCTACACATGTTCAGAAAAAAAATGTCAGTAATCAAAACCAGGCAGAGGTATGTTACAAAATACATATTCAGGTAACTACAGTGTAAATTGCACTTCTATCTCCAATAACCAGTGAGACCAGATTAGTGTGTCAAAACATTGGATCAGGACCAGTAAGCAACCTTTTTAAGTTATGTTTAAAATTTTTAAGCTGGAGTAGTGGCAAACTATGATTCTTCACCTGACTGTGTTGGGAAGATATTCACGATTCCTTAGAATAATCATGATAAGTACTAACAAAATATCTGCAGATTTTTCAATAACTGAAAATTCAAGCAGAAGAGTAATATGGTTCTGTTTTTATGCGATTATGGATACTCTAGTTGATTTCATAGCAATAATGCCAAAGAAAATATGGCAGGAAAGCTTAAAGAACAGAGTTAAGAACTAGGTGTTAAAGGGTTATAAATTAACCCCTTGACTGTGGAGGACAATTATATTTGTCTTTTATTATTTTATTCTGTGTAGTACCAGATGGTTTCAGTCATCAGGGAGAAAATCTCAAGGCCAAGGCAGTAAAGGGCTAAACAAGAAGCATGACAAAAAAAACCTTTTATTATTTGGTAATACCTTGTGAAGATCTTCCTGTAAAGCCTGAACAAAGTCATCTCTGTGGGCCTTCATTAAATCATATAATTTTTTCAGTTGTACTTTACGGAATTTCACTGATCTAGTTTTTCCATTTTGATAGGTAGTTCTCAATTTCCGTACGACCTGTTGATAAATTGATAACCTGTCAATGATTTTGACACCAAAATAACAAACTGGATAGAGATTGAACTGTAGTAAGATTCTTATATGTAGACATTCCCAGTAAATCACAAAGCCAAATACAAGTTCCCAGTCAATAAGCAAAACATGTGAATCTTTCAGAAGTGGTCTTTTTAAAATCCATAATTTGGAAATTAAATCTTGAATTGGTTCAAGTTTCCAAAGATACATTAACTAGGCGAAATTAACCAAGGAAAGGTGACACAGAACAGACAATATTTATGACAATGAAAGAAACTGAATATTTAAATGGAAGCTCTAAAATTAGAGTGAAATGTGGGAACATTTTAAGGATTATAGTATTGAAAAGAGATGAGCTCAACTTTGATATTGGTTAGGTCAACCATGTAATCTAACTGATTGTTGATAAATTCTCCAGAACTTGTCAAGAGCTTTGAAGCATCATAATTTTTTATGGAGTTAATCTCCTGTAGAGAATGACTGGTTGGTATCCAGATATAGCACCCTCCCCAGTAGCCTAAAGTCTTTTGCCCCCGAGGGTCAGTCAAAAAGTAATGCCTGTTACTTTGCCATTACTATAGAGTGAAAGGTAGCCACACATATAGCATAGC
>JBAHVQ010230956.1:0-10271 GCA_036872915.1 Nanipora kamurai
ACACTGCTGAAGTCAACTGAAAAAGTTGACTCGAATCCCGCTCGAGTCAACTTTTTCAGTTGACTTCAGCAGTGTAGGTTTAATGTGAATTTATCATAAAATAACTAAAGCACGTTCTTTTGTGCATGGAGAAGAAGTACGAGGTGATTGGAAGAACAAGAAGCACGGATTTATATCCTGGAATTTT
The DNA here is from genome assembly GCA_036872915.1 of Nanipora kamurai. Lineage (NCBI taxonomy): Eukaryota > Metazoa > Cnidaria > Anthozoa > Scleralcyonacea > Helioporidae > Nanipora > Nanipora kamurai. Next base: position 188 of record JBAHVQ010230956.1, read on the forward strand.
GTATTCTGACGCTTGCCTTTCGACGTCTGGTAATATCTGTTAACTCGAACCTTTTCTTCAAAAGCTGCACAAACTTTCGAAGAAGTTATGTAAAATTAAAGTAACAAATGAAAAAGGTTAATAACTCCTACAAAGTAGTCAACTTATGTTTTACCTCAGTAAGTTTAAAAGTAATAGAAAAATACCTAGTGTCTTCGTCTTGCTCTTTTCTCGTCCTCTGGACTGCAGTTTTGGCTAGGATATCAGGTTTCTGGCAACAATTCACCAATATTTTAATAGTATGTCGCAATTAGTTACAAAGGAAGTTATAAAATAAATTCGAAAACCAATCGATCGAGCTAAGTAAATAATGTAAAACTAAATAATGTTATAGGGTTAAATGTTACAGGTCGACGATAAACAAAGCCTCGACAGCAAAATAAATTACCTTCAAAATTTGAAAATGCGATCTAAATATAAATTTGTTCAGAAATATCAATAGCAGTGATTTTTAGCATGGAATTTCAAGGGAACTGCCATCTCGGATTTCGTGAGGTCACACGGTTGTATTTTTAGGCATCTCGCACTTAGTTATGTGATCTCAACTCTCTTACAATAGCAGGCATGGAATTATGACACCAGTAAACGCACTCAGGGTGGCGTTTCATTAAACAGCGCCTAAGTCTATACTTATAACCACTGCATCGGCTTGGAGAAGCAGTGCAGATTGTAGCTGGTCTCATTTCCAGAATGAAATGTCCTTTGGGGAAACCAATCCACAAAAGCAAACGTTACATCCCGATTGCAAGAAACAAAAAAGATATTTTAATGTTGTTCATGTTAAAAGTTTAGTCGAAATGACAGATGCATATACAAGGTTTAGCTGGAATAGTGGATATTTAGCAACGTTACCGTCGGCTTGAGTAACATACTTGTTATCCAACATGGTAGCGACCACAAAATGTTATATTTATCCTTGATATACGTTTATCCTGCTAAACCATCTGCTGAAGTATAAGCACGAAGAGCATTGAAACGTTTCTTTACAGGTTTCCTGCACAATTTTTTTTTTGAGATTTCTTAGGAGGATAAAAAATTCATTCTGTTGATTTGACCAAAAGCAACTTCACCTATTTCCCTATGCCTATAGTAATTTTTAAGACCAACGTTATAAAATCTACTCATAATGTTCATTAATAAGTTATGAAAAATGAAAACAAAAGAATGGACTTCCTAATTAGTACAAGTAGTAGTAGTAAATGGGATGAGTCTAACGTACACAATTTTTTCTTAAATCTGCTCGGCTCAAACAGACTTTGTCGCTTTAATAATCTCTAATCATGGAAATCTGTACATTCATAACACAAGTAGTATACACCACATTGTTGTCCGAACTGTGTGAAATTGACTGTGGCCCGCCTTGTAAAATTCCGCATCGGAAGACTCAAAATAAAACAAGGTAGAAAATGGAGATAAATTAGAAAGTGAGTTTCTAAAAATATTTTTGCAATATAAACACGATTAAGAAACTAATTTTAACATTTATAATAAAAAATTATTCCCCAACAAACCTGTTCTCGTAGCATGTGAGAAATTATTTCCAATGCATGCATACACCACCGACTCTAAACAAGTAAGAAATACGTATGTAAAACTAACGAAGACTGTTGCAATAGGAGCAAATAAAAGGCGATTAAAGAAGGATATTAGAGCTTCACTACACAAGCGTGGCCAAAGCGGGAAAGGAAGTATGAATCCCCAATGCTTCATACGCTAAGTTTATCGAGACATTTACTTTACGACTTTGCTCGGTATGTAAGGCTGCTTGTTAACGTATTTTGCAAACATATTACAATTTCCACAAGATCTATACCACATCATTCATCGTCATTCTTTTAACGTGAGCCTTCATTCTTCGATCTTTTTATCCTTGGATCAATTTCACCAGTACGGCCCATTGGAATGTCTCTACCAGAATGCCGCATCAAATTTTTAAAAAGAAAAATCAAAGAATTTTAAAATTTTCAAATTTTATCAGGGAACAGATCCCTGATCATCTCAAAGAACTAAACTCCAAATGTTTGTACACTTTTATAAACTGTGTGCACGCATCAAATAAAATGCATATCCAGACATTTCGTCTCTTCTTTCAGTTAAATGTAAAACAAAATCCAAAAATCGGACAAGCTCGATGGACATATATCCCACGACGAAGACATCCTTACCACTGCCAGTACATCAGTTCAAAATTTTCCGGTTCCGCAGTCTCTAATTCCCAGCTAGACTACACAGCTTCACAGTGGAATACACGGCACAACACTGCAAGTAATATTGCATGAAATGCTCAATGGTATCAACCAGCAAAACATTTCAAGACCGCGAAACTTGAAAATAAAACATCCGGGGAAGCAACATGTTACTGTTAGCCAAACCACAAGCGTATAATTAAAGTTCTTTTTTTCTACTTATTCAATTCCTGAACCAAATCTCATGCATGTTAACGTTACAGATGCCTTTAACATTCATGCTCGTCAATTGAACGCTGCAAAAGCTCCTGGGGCCGGTTGCTGAAAGCCTGTGTAGCATATCTGGTGGACAAGTTATAACGAAACAACTAAACTTAAACTTTGTTCACCAAATATGGAGATGCCCACAAGATAGTTCTGTTCCGAAGATAAAATTTCAATGCGTCGATGACGTTCACTAGTTTAGACTAATTCAGGCTTTGAACAACCGACCTCAGACAGAACGGGTTCGGGTAACCAGTGAGAGCTATGACTGGTCATAGTAAACCTTAAGCAAATCACAACTCCGTAAGGTGTCCTAAAGCCCAGTTATTTCGGGGTTTCTATAGCTACTTGTGCTACTTGCTAATTGCTGCAACACATCATACATTGTTGCACCGTGTGTATCGACCTTACTGGTCTTGTAGCGCTCAAGCGAACCACGTCAAAGGACAACTAAACAACAATTCTGCTAAAGAAAAGGAGCTTTTTTGACAAGTGATAGAAATTCGTGGTTATGTTTTACTAGGAGGCACAACAATTTGGTTGATTATTTACTAAAATTTTCATGCCCTCCATAACATATTTGTCTTCACTTGAGATCAGGATGTTCTCCGCTTCTTGCTGAATCAGAATAATTAATAGCTCGGAATAGATCGTAGGGCGAAATAAGAAAACAAACCTCGTCAGGAGAGCTAGCAATGTACAAAATAAGATCATCCACGCCATTAACATGAAAACTCCTGTAATATAAGGCGACAGAATAGATATTTACATGTAATTACGAAAAATACACAAGTAATCAAACTAAAAGCGAAGCAAATATTAAACAACATACCACAATACTTGGTCATGTACTGTAGCATCTTCATCCGTTCGCTGAAATTTTTGAAGTACCGAATACTAATAATTAGCTACTGCTATTGAGTTATCTAGGTAGATGGTATCTACCCAAAGTTTTCAATCGTTTACTGGTGTAACGTTGTAATTGTCGTAACTGCGTTGATAGATAATGACCTGCACACACATTGTTGTAATCGGAGTGAATAGTTATATTGATAGATATTGACCAGTAAAAGGGAAATATATAAGGGTATTCACAAATGATAATAAAGACAGACTTAGACTAGATCTCAAGGTGTTCCTGTCAGTTTTCTCTAAGTTCGGCCCGTTACAACTGGTGAACTTGGAGTGAATGGGCCAAGTACTCACCTTTCCCTAAAATTACATGGACCTGATGGCTAAACCAAGGTATACTTCGGTAATTAAGTATAAAAAAATGTTGGGCATGGTAAATTAATCATGCTATCGAATTGTTTGTGCAGGGTAGTTTCAAGTTGCGCAGTAAATATCCCATTCGTATGGGATATTGTGAATACCTTTTCGGCCTGTGGATCTGCAGGAACATGAAGAACATTTCTAAGCAGCAACAAAATTCTTTCAATTAGCAACGTGTCTTCTTCTTCTCTGTTATCCCATTCCTGAAATAAAATCCAGGACTCGTAGGTGAGAACTAATAGTCGCTAAAAGCGACCGTTTTTTTCCCGTTTGGTGATCAAATGAACTACAGTGGTCCCCGTTAGTCACCAGATTCTTCCCTAGCAATGCGACTTAGCTTACTTTAAACTAATGACTTATAGTAAGACCATCTGGACAAGTACCAAATACGCGCACCTAAATAATTTTTGAACTATTTGTTGATCGCTTTTTTTTTAATCTGGAGAAGTTAAATTCTTTTCTTTTTTTTTTTGAGATGAACCTTTCACGCGATTCATCAACGGCAAAGAAGAAAGCCGACCCTGCAATTTGAAAGCGTTAAACCAAACAAAATTTTTTCACTTGAATTCCCATGTCAGGATCGATCTATACTGGACTGTTTCATGATTGATATTTATATTGGATCAGTTCTTCATAATAGGAATCCAAAGATTCCATCATCTTGCCATAAGAAACACGTCATGAGTTGTCCAGTTCATATGTTGGGACTAGGTTTAAGTACATATAAGCAGCGGTTCATTATAAGTCTGGAGTTGTGAGTTGTTCTCGCTGTTGGATGTCCTCGTGGTTTGTATTATTTTGTGTGTGTAAAATAAAGTTGAATTTGGATCTAGAAGAAAACCGTACGGTAATTTTCGGAAAAGTTTGAGTAGATATGATTCAAATAAAGATCACTGGTCATAGATTGAACCATGTAAGAGAAGTCATCATGTTGAAACGTGGATGCGATGTCAAATTCCTAACGAATTACCGGCAAATGCAGTGAGCACAATCCAAGTTTAAATATTCGTAAGATTTTTAACTCCTACACGACTCATTTTGCCAATGAATAGTGAGTATCTTTTGCTGAGGTTAATTTGTGTAATCGGCAAAGCTACATCATTGACCACTTGTGAAACCACGAAAGGACTGGGTTCTGGGTAACAATGCAAACTTTGATTGGCTGATGGTTGCATCTGTAAATTTTCATCCAATGACAGTTCAGATAGGTTACCCAGAACCCGGTCTTAGGGTTTCTGGAGTGGTCAATTGTATGTTTGTTGTCCAAAGCAGGTTATACGGTTCAACATTCAACGGAAAATTTGATTCAGTAGTTCACTCACAGTTAGTTCGTAAATCATATTTTAAATTTTTATAAGGTAAAACAATAAGAATTTAAATCTTTTAGAAGTCAGGGGCACTTGAAAACAACAAAACTTAACTAATTTATGGAAAGAAAACTACAAAGATTTATTTCTGTGGTTTAAGATAATAAAAATCGGCCTAACCTTTTTCTTTTCAAAAGTAATGCACCATTAGAGCGAGAAACAGTTTACTATTTAGGCAAAATACGGTTTCAAGAATCCGACGGTAACCTTCGCAATGTATCTAAGGAATGAGCCCTACATCGACCAGTAGTAAGTATTGTGAAATAAAAGTGATCATATAAAGAGCTAAATCACTATTTGTACTTATTCTCACCAACTGCAGCAGCCGCCCAAGTTCTCTTCCCATCACGGCCATTATTTCTTTCTCCGCAAAAGCCTTGAAAGTTGGAACAGTGTAATGATTGAAGTAATGCAATTTAGGACAGTGAAAGGAATAAGATTTTAAACTCATAAATAATTCATAAGTTAATTGACGAAGCAGAATAGCGCATTTGATCACGAGGTAGATGTTGGATACTCCGGTGAAACACTTCAAACTCGCTAAGTATTTTCATACCAAATCAAAAACGTTTTTCATCTATTATCTTAATTTACTAGGCAGTAATACCTATCAAACCCATAGTTTTGACTTTCAAATAGCTGTTGCTCCTATACGCTTTTGAGGCGTGCCGTGGTACTAGAGGAAATAGCCTAATACATTTTTTCTCCGAACCGCCTATGATATTAAACTACGTACCACAATCTCTTTTCCACAATTTTGCAAGAGAGCAGAAGAGGAATTTGCATTTTCTGAAAACCCATCTTCGAAACTTTCGTGTTAGTCCGCAACGCAGTTAACTTTTACCTGTGTTGCTTTTATCATCGGTTTTAGATGATACGGTGATTTTCAGTGTCCAACTTTGCTGCAGGACCTGTTCAGACTAAAGATTTGTGCGATTGTGGTATTAAAGTGTTTAATAATGGCTTGATTTAGAACCTTTAAGTTTAAAATGCTTTTCGCTATTCGCACAACAATTATCTTTATTCGTAACAGTTTAAAAAAAAGACTCTGGCATTCTTACTATACTTTTTTAAAGTAATGAAACATTCTTAAATCTATACTTCACAAAACAGAGGCATAGAAATTCATTTAGAATTGAGAGCGATGCGAGAATCTGTGAATTTAATAACACTCTCAAAAATGTTTCTTCCCGTCAGGCCAAGGTTAGTTTTAAGATTCTAATACCTTAGTTTGTAGTTCCCAGGCGCAACTGCACGCAGATCAAAAGGCAAGGACAAGTCCCCGATACTCATAACTAATATCCTTATTTTTTGTTTTTCACTACGCCGCCACAGGGACGAGCCAATTGTGGAGAATGTTGATTAGCCGACTCAATTATTTACGATATAAAAGTAGTGCTGTGTCGGCAGTATTAAACGACTTGTAGAAAACCAAAAAGGTTGGGAAACAGCCGACGTAAAACGTAAAATGATAGTAAAAGTAGGTGGTGTTTTTATAAAGAGAAAGAAATCATGTGACAAAAAGATGACCAATAGGATTGCAAAATCGATAAAAAATTATCAATGAGATGTAAATTATGGAAAGTCATGCATTTGATATTTTAAAACGTCGATCAATTAACCGAAAAGGGGAAGGACCCGGCGGAGGCATCAAGGGAATGGTAATACCATTACCTAAGTTCCGGCAGTTTCCCAAGTCTTCTGGTTTTCTACAAGTTGATTATTCATGGATAGCTTCGACTAGGAGTCGGTCAACTTAATAACTTATAGCTCACTTCTAGACAGGAGCAAGAAGTAGGCCAACTGAGGAATAGTTCATGAAAGAGCACAAAGTACTGTGGATGAGAAATTGACAAGTGCCACGCTTACTAAAAATGTGACTTAGATATTGATAGGAGTTATGCGTAAAAGCCAAAATATTAGATGACTCGGGCAAAAAAGACCAAATGTTAACAACAAAATTTATCTCCACAATTTCGACCATTTCAAACACAAATGGCAGCCATTAAAGCCAGTGCTGAGGCCCCCCATAAGCACACACCACACGGATTTGTGACCAAAACAAGAAACAAGGATTTATGATCAGTCACAAGTCAATGATTGAAGTCTAAAGCAATACTAAAACCCAGAAAATAAACATCGAGTAAAACCCAAGATGATGGTTAAAGCAAGCCAATAACAATGCGTTTTGACCTATTCCTTGGGATTAATAAGACATATATTACATCTTATTTGCCAAATATACTGTACGTTAGTCTCGGTTTGAAGAACACATTATAAACACTAGGTTCATCAATTTACCTGTTTATAAGACTGTAAATGGGACATGACTTCCAGAAAATGGTTGCTTTCCATTTTTTCCTTTGGAACTTTCCCAAAACATATTACAGCCGGTTGCGTTAAATTTACCATCAGTCTACATGAACGAGAAAATACCAATAACTGACACACCGAGTCGAAAGGGGTAATTTAATGTAAATACCGAAGCTTAACATCTTACTTACAGAAGTGCCATAACAGATACTCTAACTGAACATATTTAATACATAACTGCAGTTTCTATTTGATACATGCCGCATATACAAGGATCTTCGGGATCTATATTGTAATTCCCATGTTTCTTCGAGTAACCGCCAAGCGTGGTAATGGAACACCAATTTTTATCCCATTCGACCTTTTTTCTCACAAAAAACAAAGCTACATTATCTTTATCGAAATCCTTAGTTTATCCAGCATTTTAAATTGTCTATTTTTCTAACATTACAACCAGCGTACATTTTTATTCACCATACCTAGTCCTTTCATTTGCTACTCAGTTGGTTTATGTTTTCTATAGGCGGCTCATGTCTAAGTGAAAGTCGAAGTACTGCAGACGGCTATTGCAGTTTTTTGAGACATCACTCAAAACAATTATCGTAAAGACGCATCTACCTAGTTGTATATAACGTCAAGCAGATCTTTCTTCCATTTCAAGATAGCGAGCCCCGGCTACATCGTAATTTCAACTTTTGTCGAATGTCATTTACGCATTGGATATAATAGTTTCCGTAATCAAAATGTACTGACAATTTATGTTCACCATCCCAACATCGTTAGTTGTAAAAGTAATGTCAAATATAGTGTTAGTGCCATATGTTAATTATACGCATTCTTTACAGTCCCAAGTGAATTAGAACATTTATAAATAATAGCTCGCATATTAAATTAGTTAGTTAAACGTGTAATGTTGAACGAGCAAAAACGACGAGCATCGGAGGATATAGTTTAAGGATAATTCAACTTCCTTCTTCGTCACAACATTTTTCGTAAGTATTTTATTTGTCTCTTATAAGTCTTAGATATCCTTTATTTATTTACGCTGTATTAATATTTATGTACCGCTTAACGATATAACGTTAACGATAAAGAAATAGAACAAGCGAGTACAAACTGTTGTGTTCGCAGATTAACCTGCCGGAAGCGAACTAAAGAGAACGTTGGAACACCCCGACTGTCAAGTGTCAAGTGTCAATTTCTTAACACTTAATCTGCGTCCTCTTTTTGATAATTCCCTGGGCACAAGGCAATTGTCAACAGATGCCGAGGGAAATTAAGAATTTACTCTGTGATCTCGGGACTTGTTTGTCTGACATTTTGTCCTGCTGGGACACTTTCCTCAATTTCCTCTAAGCGAAGGCAGTGAAACGTGTCTGCCCATCTGACATTGTTGACATTGCTGTTCCCGTCCTGTAAACACGCAGTTTCGATTGCTCAATTACTAATTATTCGGTGCTGCCAAGGCCCGAGCTAAGCGCTACTCACTTTTCGAGTTTCTTTACTTTAACCTTTAGTATCCGGTCGAGCACTTCTTTGAGCGACTTTTGTGTGCATAAATTATCCATCATAACAATATGAAACAAAAAAGTTGTGCAGATAGTTTTTGATTTGAAACAATTGAAAACACTTAAAGGAAGACTGAATTTCCTGGAAAAATCCTGGGACAGTAAAGGTTAAAACGACACGTAACGTTTGGGTATATCTTGTTGTAATTAATTAGATTTTTGATCGCTTAAAATAAGATACTGTAAACATGAGGTTTCATTTAGAAAGGTAGGCTTTGACCACTGACAGAGCAGCATTAAAAGGACGAAATACAGCAAACATCTCCTCGATCAATCTATCTTTCCTATTGGATATGTACCCTGTTTTGTACGATTCGTTGACCTTGCCACTATTTTAACTCATCAATTTCTTTCTGCTTGTTTTCAATTTAAAAATTTTCCAACAATTTGCAGCTTGTATGTGAAGATTGCCGAAGTGTCTGCCGATATTAAATGACGTCCTTGCTGAAGGGATATACAGTAAATTTATGATTTTAAATCAATGATGTTATGAAAATGTGGGAGCTTGGTTGTTATATGTTTATAATACGCATACTCAAGCTGTTCTACTCAGAAAAACGTTCTGACTCCCTGACGGGAATCGAACCCGTAACCTTCTGATCGCCGATGAGATGCTCTAACCATTGAGCTACATAGACTCAGATCATGAGCGAAGGTTACATTTATGTACTAGTTCGTATAGATGGTATAATAAACATCATATAACAAGCAAACGACCTCATTTTCATAACATCATTGGTTTTCACTGAAAGAAATAGGCGACATATTGAGACTTGCAGACTGGTAGTACGTATGTCTATCATCTATACGAACTAGTACATGGGTAATTCCATGCCATTTCAACACAGGTATGACACCCAACCTCTCCAAATTTCTTTATATTTTGTAGGCAATTTATATTATGTGGGAATTGTAAAATTCCAAAATTTGAGCATCTTAGCTTCAATAGTTTGTGAGATATCGCAGTTTGAAATATAGCCCGAAATGCTATCGCATTGAACAGTATGACTTGTAACTTCATACCCGTTCATGGTATGTTCATAAAAATTTGCACTATGATGTATTTGTATGTGGA